>JH152763.1:228170-242484 GCA_000226015.1 Mnemiopsis leidyi | reverse complement strand
TATCGCGCATTTCTGGCCTGGCGAAGAAATTCTAGACGCGCATCGCCCGTTGATGCGAGCCGCGCGCGGGTCGGGTAACACCTCGACAAAGATGTTACCAATACCCGACTCGCGCGCGGCTCGCAGCTTGCGGATACCATCTCGTCAACTCATTCGAAGCAAATAAAATGTCGGGAGGTTGTGCGGCTGTGCGCTTGTCGAGGTATTATCCGACCCGCGCGCAGCTCGCAGTTTACGGCTGCTACTCTCCTAACGTTTCGTTAGAAGTAGAACGTTAAACGGATATCATCTCGTCAACTGTGCGCTGCCGTACACGGTACAAGTTGGACGCAAAATCACGTGATCAATCAATGACCAAACTTATAAGTTACTGTTTTAACGATCGTTCAGCTTTGATCTGAGCTACACTGCGAGAGTCGGTTTGCGGTTGTCGCGGTGATGCCCGACTCTCAAAGCTATCGTTTCGTTAGATTTTAGAACGGTAGACGGATATAATCTCGTCAAAGAGTCGGGTATCACCGCGACAATAACAAATAAATGTCGTACTTGTACATGTAGGTTTGAGGTTGACGAAATTATATCCGTCTACTTACAGTCTACTTGCGACATTGCCTGACTTTGTCCGACCCTCATTGCTCATTACATTGGGAATAAAAATAAAATGACAGGGTCAGGAGGGTGCGCGCTGCCGTACAACTTGCTACAGTTCTAAAATTTTTATCTTCTAACGAAACGAAACGATCTCGCCCTAGCCTGAGCCAGAGCCAGGCCCATTTCCAAATTCGAAAAATTTCTATTGAAAATTAAACATTTCCCCGGTCGCGCTGGCCAGCGCTATAATAGGGCTGCCGCTGGTCTGACTTTGTCCGACCCTCATTCGAAGCGAATAGATAGATGGAAATAAAATGACAGGAGGGTGAGCGCTGTCGTACAAGCCACTGCGGGCCTGATACAATGTCTACTTCTAGTTCTACTTCTATAATTCTTGACGAGATTTTATCCGTCTAACGTCAAATCGTTCTAACGAAACTTTCAGCTTTGAGCTGCGAGAGTCGGATATCCCGGCGACAAGATCTGATCAGAGGGGACCGTAGCGGATAGAGAACGCCACGCAGCGCCCGCGGTAAAGTCGGAGTCTGATCTCGTCAACTGTAAGCTTAAATCTAATTCTCAAGGCCTCTTATGTGCAACTGCAATCGAAGTAATGTCTAACAGCATCAGCGATCAGACAACAATCCGGAATAAAAAGTTGTCTTATGTACTACTACATTGCCTGGGGACCTCAGTCTTTGTTTGCTTTGAGTTTGGGAAACGTAGAGAGAGCCACGCTGCGCCCGGTAACTACTGCATTGTGCTAGTGCCACAAGCCATATCATAACCCATTCCTGCGATCCGGCATTCCCCCCATTAGACATTGTTGATAATGACCAATGTCAATAATCAATACCAGAAACTCCAGAATATGGGGCTTGAGAATTGAAAGCTACGATTTGAATTATTTAATTGAATTATTTAATAAATCTCACACATCACGCATATATGTACAACTACAAAGAAATCGTCTGCATTTTTATCATTATCTATAATAACCTAGCGCGGTAAGACTACACATTCTACACATTTCATGGTTATTCTTATATTTAAGACAATAACTTAACGTTTCTCGTGGGGAAGGAGTAGAAAATTTGTTGACACAAGACAGCGTACTTTCTCGAGATATTATTTGGTCGTATTCAACTTAGAACTTCTCATTTGTCGTCGGTCAATCGCTGTAACATTAACAAGTCATATCAAATTTGTGTTAAATCCCCACAGGTAACGTCCATCATACTCACAGTCATACAACTTCAGAATTATGCCTTTTTGAACAAACTACTAATGATTTAACTACCGGAATTACATTTCAAAACACATTATATATTGATCAACTCTAATTTACGTCTAACCTAGAATTAGACAGTAGACATAAAACGCAGTTCAATTTAAAGATTTAAAAGCACTTAGTATTTTACTATCTGTTATTGCTGGTCGTCTCAAGAACACGAATAACTTTAACTTTAATCACATGAACATCAAACTAAAATTTCACTTCAATAATTAACATATCAGCTCTCAGTTCATAAAAGTGTTTTCGTTTTATGTATTTAAAGCTGAAAACACTAAGTTTAAAATCCAGTTTCTTTTGTATGCAGGTCAAATATCAGTTAACAAAAATTCAAATTCGATTCATAGTGTCATTCATGAATAAAGTTTGTTTTTATTGACTTCGACATGGATTGATCAAATAGATCAATAAGGGTGGGTACTCATACTGTTGCTTACTGAGCAAAAACATAAAATCAGATGATCAAAAACATCAGCAGTACATCAAAATTACCGAAAACAAACAAAACTTCATCTACGCTAAGTCTCACATCGAAACAAGATATTTCGTATATCAGGAATGTCTCCTGTTCCATAGCTCGTATACATCGCCAAACAAGACATCCTTGCTGTCCGATATGTTGCTGATAAGAAACGTTTTCAGAGTCCTGAAGGCAGATTCCCTCTCTTTGGAAGTATGAGTAGTGAAGGTGAAGTAAGGATAGACGCTGGCTGTAATGTCTGTGGTGCAATCCAGCGCACGTTTCACGCTTGACCTGCAAGTACAGCTATGTTGAGCAAGTTTTGGTACGTGAATGTTCAACCTTTGGTAGGCGAATGTTCAATCTTTGGTAAGTGAATGTTCAATCTTTGGTAAGTGAATGTTCAAGCTTTGGTAAGTGAATGTTCAATCTTTGGTAAAGTCAAAGTAGGATCTATACCCGCGGACTCATAATCCCAGTGAAGGACAAATCAACCAGCATTTAATGAAATTAGTTCCAAAAATTGTGAAACACAAACCTGGATTGGTTCTCCAGAGCACGGAGAGCAATCAACTTGTAAACAGCTTTGATTTTCGTAGAAACGTTATCAGCAGTGCTCAACAACAGATATTCCATGTCCTCCAAACTCAGCTTCTCTCCACTTATGTCCAAATCGTCCGCTTTCTTGCTCGGATTCTTCAGGACGAATCGTCTCTTTCCGTTCTGGTGACTCCTCACGGAGCTAGCGTCAAGGTGTCCCACCGTGTTGGATCTTTTAAATAAACGACTTTTCCTCCTCAAACTTGCCTGAGATTCGTCCTCCAATGCTTTGTCTATACGCAGTTGTTCTTGCCCGTTACATCCGGGAATCTGGAGATAAGAGTTAACATTAAATGACAGGGGAGTTATGGCGAAGAGATGAACTGAACTAGATAAAATGTTAATTAAAGCAAATTGAATCCAATTATGGACATGACAGTCCTAAAAATTGCCATTTTACAAAACTGAAAATCTAATTGACAAGAACGGTTTCAAACTTACATCAACATTGGCTACAACGATTTTCTTGCTTATGTTTCTGCATGCAAGGTTAAGATCTCTGATCAGAGTTTCCGCTTCCGAAGTTCTGGAAACAGAATTTAAGTTGCTATGTGATTTATAAGGAAACTGAACAAGAAAGGGGACAAAAAAGACAAAATAAGTAAAGTGTTTGGTTGATGAAGAAGAACTTACTCATTGCTGGTGACAGGACTGCGAGCGGAACCACTACTGCTACAAAGACTACCCTCACTGTCTACAGAGAGGGATCTGTTTCGGAAATTCTTCCTGTTGTTCATCACCTCACTGTTGGGTGTAGACGTTACAGTCGGGCAGTTAGAGTGAGAGGGTTACAGGATTAGCCGTTAGATTCATTAGAATTAAAGGATCAGAGGTAAAGATATGGTTATTGGTTACCTAAAGACTGTTATAGGGTTACATTTCAATAGTGTAGGGGTTAGAGAAAGTTTATTTCAGGGAGTCAAAGTTTGTGTGTTGAGGATAAGAGTTTAAGTTAACTTTCAGAGTATAAAGAGTTAAAGTTGAGCCAAGAGGTCCAGAGTAAATCAAGTTCTTGAATCAGGTGGTAAGAGTTGAAGGGTAAGGTAAAGGGGATAGAGAGGAGTTGGTTCTGGGATAAATTTAAATTTCTCATTTCTTAGTTCCCAATAACAAATGACTTATTACATTAACAGTTCAATAAAGTAAAATATTGATCACGAAAGGCTTTTTGGCTATTAAAAAACTTTGTCTCTGCCAAAATGTGATTGTCCTGTTTGATGATGTAGCAACTGATGCAAAGTGAGGTATTTATAACACAAACTATTTACGATCTTCTCAATTTTTAAGATCTTACAGCTAATAGTGAGAAAAATGACAACAACAGGATTCGAGACTCAGGACTATTTATGTTCTTGGGTAGGACGGCGGGACTCATTTATGTCAGAACACCAGTGGATTTAATTGGTAACTGAAGTAGGAGGACCGTTTCGAACAAGCTTTCAACAACAATTATAACGGATCTTGATGGGCAGAGAGAAATTTCGCTACATCCGGTGCTCGAATTAGTACATCCTGTAGAGTCAGATAATCTGTAATTCTTGAGAAGATGACGTGTTAGAAACCACGGAGGACAGACTCAGAGTGCATGTAGATACAGATAGGAATGCAGGATTTACCTACTTAATTTCTTAACGACCGACCAGATGCCAGATAGACAAAATTAGTGACACAAAATACTTCAAATACAAAGTGCAGCTCGTTATTGTGTGACCTTTTTCCTATGACTGGAGACTGCGTGAATTACCGGGATAACCATCGGAAACATAGGGCTGACAACTTCTTAACCGGGAAAGTGTTGGAAAGATTTAAACGTTTTCAGAAGTTTTTCAGATGATGTTTTCAGGTAAGTTTTGCCGGCACATTGGCATTTTCCAATTAAGGATTACAAAGTTAAATGGTGAAAATTAGGAAAAATATCGTGGTGTCGGTACTCAGTGGCCATGGTCAGTATTTAAGACCATTGAACACGTTGTAATGGCCCTAACTTCTCAAGATTAACAACAGAATAAAATAATTTCAAATCCTTGTGATTACAAATAAGTCGTGCGTGGTAAATCAAGTTTCTGTGACGTATCACAGTTAATTCTTTCTCAAGACAAAAGATACGATTAATAAAATGGATAAGCAGCAACAACTAACACAATAGAGGCGTTAGGCTGCATCTCAACAACCTGACATTTAACAGAGTAGACAATATGGAATAGTTCCACATTTTCTGGAATGGTTGATTGCAAACTTTCTGAAACAGTTCCACATGTTCTGGAATGGTTGGTTCCACATTTTCTGGAACAGTTCCACATTTTCTGGAATGGTTGGTTCCACATTTTCTGAAACAGTTCTACATTCTCTAGGGATGCTCCACATACTTTTTAACAGTTTACGAATGGAACTGCCTACTAAAAGCGATTGAGACCTTCACACTTTATACTCTATCCCAAGATCCTTTTTCTATTCTCTCTACTCTCTGGCCATTACTCGTCCTCTCCCGCCACTCTTGCCCATCTCGGCTTCTCATCTTATTTAGAGGATCCCACTATAGAGGAGAAAAAGCTGGCGAGGAGATGGGACTGAGGATGTCATGGGTACAGAAGAGGTTGAGTTAAGTTTTCAAAAAGTCGAACCGTAAACGTGAAACTGTCGAACAATCGAAAAATGTTTCACATTGTGAATGTGACGGTCTTCTTGAAAAATCGCAGAGATAATTACCTCCGCAAAACACCAAACCGCTAAAAGTAAAACCCCAGGGAAAATCTAACGACCGCCAATTTACAGGTAAAGTCCAGAACTCTTCTTGCTAGAAACATGCCTATATAAGTCTACAGTTGCTCCTCCGCTGTGCAGTGCTGAAATCTATTTTTGTCAAGCTGGCAAGAGATACAAATCTTCTAAGTACAGTTACGAAGTGTATCGGCTCTCTTATCGCTTGTGAAAAGTAGCCGGTAGCAAGCGGCAACAGGTCGATAAGCAACTGCAGTGGGCTCAACAATGATGGCAGTGAGAGAGAACACTGTCGTGGTCTGGTTGAAACTCCGCCGAAAATTCTAGAGTACACGTAGCAGCTCAACTCTGGATTCAGCGCATGCTCCACGGTGGCATGTCATACGGATGTGTCAAACTCTGAACGCCAACAAACAGTCGGAGATATGACCCTATAAGGGAATATCAAGTTAATGATTAATCACGCGACCCCCCTCTGTAGAACATGAATTGAGGCAGGTTTGATGGACATTGGAGTATTGGACAGGCCACGCTCTCGACAACTCGACACTCGCCTTGTTCAATTTGATGGGGATCAAGATATATATACAAGATATACAAGGTGTAAAGTGTACATAATGCCAGCTCATCTCAGCAGGCAGATCTTCAATGGTGTGATGTCAGAACTCAGATGTCTTTTGTCCGACTATAAATTGGGGACTGAATACATTGCATATTGCACTGCTCAAATTAGGACCTAATGATAAGCATTAATGTACCAATTTCAGTAACTAGAATTCAAATCCAACAAAATATGATCAAAAAAAACGTTCATTTGGATTAAATGTTGGGGGGGGGGACTTAATTCAAGGATGCGAGCTAAATAGATTATTTATTTCGAATCTTGATAGGTAAATATCTGTATTTTTATTCTATAAGACATTGTATATGCCATAAAAACAAGACTTTGACCGAAAATGGAATCGTCCCAAATTTAGTTTGAATAGACCAATTGTGCAACAAAACCCAACAGAATGCTGCGTAAATGTAAGGAATCTAAAACTACATGGTCACTTATTCCTACTCTACTTTTTTATTTTGCATTAAAGAATCGTGAAGGTTATTATCGAATGGTATCATGGTTTCTGCTGTCAAACCTGTACATTTTGCACTGTAGCTGGGGAATCTCACTTACATTAAAAGAAATAGATACGACGAGCAGGAATTAACAGCGCCAAACTATTTCTTTTCAAATGGATAATGATTTTCGCCACTCCAAGAATAAAGTTGAAATCGGAACAAAGTTCAGCAATACTCCTAAAAGTTCAAAGATATTTCGCCAATATCAACCAATAAAGAGAACTCTGAGATGCAATGCCATGCAATTTCACGAAGCAAGTCCAACGATAGTCCAGCATATCAATTAGCTTCATTAAGTTAGTCTAGCCACAATTGTGGCGACTGAGCATCCGTATTCAGTAATGGCTCTGAATATAGATGTGGCGATGGAATCAACGATAATCTAAACTATTTTGGTGAAGCAACACCACTAATTAAAGGTAATATTCGAATTTCATGACTATCATTAGAAAATGCTCTAATGGCCGGCGCCTTCACTAATGACTGGTTCTGTCTTGGTCTCACAAAAAATAAAGCTGAAGAGCAATCGAACAAATGTATAAAGTGCATGTTAAAGCGAGCAAAGCCGCGTCATCAGGTAGAGTAATTAAAATAGTCAGAAAAAATAGTTTTGTCATTTAAGTGTTGTGGTAATGAACATTGAATACCATGGAGCTAAAAGCCAAAAATTATATTACATATGTTTCAGATCCTAGCTATGGTCTTAATATGATCCAATTCACATGTCGGCAACACCTTTTTCTTGGGTGAAACATTCTCTGAAAGCTGCATTAATTTCTTCTTTTTCATCGAAATATCGCTCCCTAACTGCTCGAACACAGTCCGGCAAAGTCATGTCACGAGTACAATCGAACTCGCTGAACTCGCCAGTGAGGAACCAGGCATGGGCAGATTGGTACCTCACCGCTCTTACCCTTGAAGTGCTCTCCTTGGTGGGCTTTGTCCCATCAGGACAGTCCAAGTAGAGCTTAACGGAAAGAGAATCCGAATCTACTGCGTAACGATCAACAGACTGGAAGATGATGGCAGCTCCAGGTAGTTTATACTGGACGCTGTGTGGAACCGAGTTTTCGTTTTCACTTGAAAAGCTCCTCAACCTGGAGTACCTGAGGACGTGCGATCCTTCTACCTGGCTGAACGTGGCAGAGCGGGGGCTACCTGAACCTAGGAGTTTTTCCGATGTCTCCACCTCAACGGAAGACGATTTGCTCCAGTTGATTATTCCGTCGGTACTCTCGAAGTCGATGGTAAGTTCAGCGTACTCCTCAACTCGGTCCACGTCGTGAAGGGATAATGTAGAGATACCGTCTCCGGTGCAAGACCCTCCGTCTTGTGAACCTATTATCTCCGTTGCTTCATACTGGGGGCGGAAATCCAAGGGCCCCTTGCTAAGTGTGGCTACTTTTTGAAGCCTGCAAGTCATCTTATATGTTTCACAGAGCGGCCTCAAAGAAGACGCACGGTTATTGATTTTGAGGTCCCTGCTCTGACCCTCCAAAACCACTTCCCTCTTGCCTTGAAAATCCTTATGCTCGTACAACTCCCAGTCACCCTTTTCAGCGTAAAACGAACTAATCACATCATTCCAGTCGCTTCCAAGATACCGATATTCCTCATAGAACACTCTCTTGTCTCCTTGAGAGCGGGGATACTCGTAAACTACCAACTTTGCCGTGTCAGGATCCTTGAAGTAGTTACATGTAGGTCGTGCAGAGGAGTATTTGTCGTTGTGTTTCACGTTGATAGCCTGTCCTCTAGGAACTGCCATTCTTTCACCCCCATAGTTAGCGTCAGTGTAAAGCTCCCAAGAGCCACCCTCAGCTAACACGCTCGAGATTTTATTGTCCCAATTCCACCCCCCTAAGTTGTAGAAAGAAGGCTCTGGTTTGTGGATGTCAAGAGATTTTCCCCTCTGATTGGCGTGCTCGTAGATGGTCAGGGTTGAACTTCTAGACTCCACACCCAGACCAGGCGAGGAGAGAAATATCAGTAAGAACAACATTTCATATTTTATTCAAAAACCACGAGCCGCTAACCAGCAGGTATTTGACATTTGCAGCCAAAACAATCTTAAAGAACGCCAAAGCAGTTCTTTTAACATACAGCTGACCTTAATATGGGAGTCAGAACCATGACTGTTCAACACAACGATTTGTATTGTGTACATTGCATTTGGCTGCAACAAAATTAGAAACCGACAGTGGAAGCGATGAAACAAAATTCTAGGCTCAGCTTCATGAACGATATATGGCGGATGACTCTTTTAAAGGTGGACAAAAATACTTATACTCCATGTTTCTCATTCGTGACCAATTGCATCGATAACGGTAAGTCGGCCGGATCCTGTTAGGGCAGGAGACTGAGAGGCTACCAATGTTTGAACTTACGACTCAATTTAATAAAGAACTACGAAATCGCATCTAGAACTGACAAAGTTAAAACCATATTTCTACTAATGACAAGGATCTAGGACTATGATGGGAAGAGAGCAGCTAACTGTACCCACTAACTGTACCAGTTAGCACGTTGTCGATCTACTTGCAGGAATGTTTGGCACGTGCGGGGTGGTTAAATACCAGGCTTGTTGGGGTGAAGCGGGCCCGGTGTAAAGGTAGTACTGTAAATAGAGGCACAACTTAACTGTTAGACACAGTGACTGTTAGACACAGTAACTGTTAGACACAGTAACTGTTAGACACAGTAACTGTTAGACACAGTAACTGTTAGAACTGTTAGAAGTACAGACAGACTCGGGCAAACTGAATATATATGCAGGAAGTAGGGATCGGGATAACACTTTTTAATTTTGATATCAAGACAAGTTCAATTTTAGTAGAGGAAAATAACAGTTAGGAATTGTAATCGGTAATCATTGCCAATATGTACTATATAATGTAAGTTTCCAATCAGGATCGTTAGACTTTTGACTTTATACGGCTAGCTACATACTTTAAATCATACCAATCAAGGTTAGTACAAATTTCACTAAACAAGATCAAATGATTTTTGTATCAATCAGGCATTGAAAGAAGACAGAACAATTCTAATAAATCTCCATTAAGAGGTTAAATGCTGTCATTACATCATCAGCACCTAATATAGAAAAATAAACGAACAAGACTCACTGGAAACAGTCGCCAATCGAGGTTTTTCTTGAGAAGCTCCTCCTATTTACTCTATCGTAGTATGAACCTGATAAAGAACTACTAGTTATTTGCTGCCAGAAAAAAGTTACTTTTTAAAGCTTCCATTTCAAAACTGAACTATAGATAAACAAAGCTACTTCTTAAACATCCATGACAAACAGGACGACACATGGACTGTTGGAACAGGAATAAATTTTTACATTCAACCACACGTAGATTCTATTTTACAAATCAAGATAATTAGAGTAAAACATGAGTATTGATCTAAGTCCTATAATCATTTAAACATTAAAATAATATATAAAAAATAAGATTTACCCGTGGATGAAGAAGTTGACGATTTTCTGGAGAGTAATGTCGGCGAGAAGTCTGAGCTCTTACGCACCAAGTACAACAGGAGGCTGCAAACAAGCCTTGTCAATGTTTAAACACAGGGAAGAGTCTTGCAATTGCCATCAAACTCTTTAACAAATTTAAAATTACGACAGGACCGGCTCACAGAGGTACAATCACGTACGAACTTTAATTCGCGAACTCGCGCCGTTGAAATAAATCGAAGTTATCTTTATTTAAGCGTTTATAAGAGGCTATATAACTTTAAACTGCAGCACTATTTTGCGGTAAAATCTGTCTACGTGGTTATGAGCTACCTCCGCACCAGGCATACTTATTAGACGAACCACAACGGTACAATCTGGCAATCTATCAGTGAAAAACTTAAGCTTTACCACAAACCAGTTCCCTGGTATTAAATTTGATTTTGAGAGAAAATTTCGAGCTTTAACTGTTGACACTCAACCGATCGTAAGAAGCAGCATAAAATTAGAGGGATAGATGGTTTCTTGGTTGATGTTTGAAAAAGCAAATTCAACCTCATACGATCAATACAGAGGCTGACGTATTGATCATCTTAAACACTCTTCAATGAACAGAGTATCACAAACTCAGCAGCGCACAACACTATCTAAACAATTTCAGTAGACAATCACGAGACAAACACAAGACAATCACGAGACGGTCTGCTACAAAATTAGAAACCTCACAACACTCTGCTAGTAATACCTGATGATGGAGGCGGTATTACGTCCCATGACAACGTCATCAGCAGAGAGGATGAGGACGGGGGGAACCTCGTACAACATGCACCACAGTGAGAAGGAAGATACGTTATCTCGGGCTTGGATAGACTCGGGCCGACACTTCTTGTGGTACCTTCGGATACCTGCGGGGAGCTTTGTGAGTTTAATAAGGCAGCTCTGGGAATATTGTACGGTGCGGAGAGAGGTCAATAATATACTGTAAAGTGTAATATTTCATACAAGGTAGATTATGCAGTGTATAATGTGTATAATGTATTGAAGATTAAGGTATGATTGACTAGAATTTGTCTCGTAAGTATTATAGATGAATTGTTTAATTTGTAATGCACTGTAATCTGTATTAGTGGATGCATTACGAGGTTGCAATGCACCCCACTGTATAGTTCTCGCGCGAAGGAGTTAAATGAGCTTTCATAAGACTGGGATTCGGGAACCCTGCAAGTTGTGATGTCGTTGAACAGCGTTAGGTATAGGACTGGCAAGTCATTCCTTACTGCAGGAATAGATTCTTACATTTTAAACTGAACTACTTCAGTTTACAGGCATGGAAACCCGTATTTTAGGACTTTAAAATCCGTCCGAGACCTTTTAAAAAGGTCTTGACAAAAGAACTTAACGCTCGACTAGCACGGGCTACTTGATTTGTCCTAAAATGTTCCTCTTGTTTAAAAATCTGCTGTTTTAAAGATTTTGAGACTTGGTGTGGCTCTTTTAGGGGAATCCCTACAAAAGTTCACCTTAGAAAGAGGGCGTATCAGGCAACAAGCAGACATCTGTAGTACAGAATACAGATAAATCGAGCACGGTTCTTAGTCTACATTCGCTTCAGAGTTGAGGCGTACTTCGACCTGGGGCGGTGGGGAAGGAGCACCAGCAAGTCGGGCAGTAGAAGGTACTTTACCTGGGGGCGGTGGGGAAGGAGCACCAGCAAGTCGGGCAGTAGAAGGTACTTTACCTGGGGGCGGTGGGGAAGGAGCACCAGCAAGTCGGGCAGTAGAAGGTACTTTACCTGGGGGCGGTGGGGAAGGAGCACCAGCAAGTCGGGCAGTAGAAGACAAGGCACTGGTCAGCTGACAGAGGATGACGCCGTCCTGTAAACTCTCTGTCAGTGTCTCACTCTCCAACTGCAAGAAGGGAGTATGGTTTAAACCCGATAAAGTGTATTGTAATTTTAGAACTTAACATCCATTCATATAACATTCCATTGCCTCAGAGATTATTCCCAAAATAATAGAGAGGCCGTAATTCTACAAACTGGCAATCATTAAGTTGAGAAAGATACCCGCAGATCAAGAAGATCGTTGATCCAGTCAGTTATGATATCAAGATCCTCGATAAGCTGCTGAGAGTTTTCGAAATTGTTCGACAAGTTGTCCATGTCTGAAATACTTTCCAAGTACTCCAGCACTGTGTCCATTGCAGTGTCCATGCCCGGCATCTTCAACTACTGAATAATTGATTTAGTTCAGATCTGATTGGAACTAATGCTACCATATTTGGTCCTCACAGCGTGCAGCAACGTTATTCGAAAATATCACAATACTTTAACATTGTCACTAGGATCATGACTTTAGATTTACAATACGAAACAGAAAAGCTTCAAAATATTCTAAAGAATATATTACAAAGAATATATTCTAAAGAATATATTCTAAAGAATATATTCTTCAAAATATTCTAAAGAAAGCACAGAGTTTTGGAATAATCTAAACGACAGACAGACGATAGAACACGGACTTGCATTTGCGATCAAAGGCCAAAGTTTCTCAACAGATTCACAGTTGTACTTCAGACGTTTAAGTAATTTCACAAATTTAACAATAGAGCAGATAACGTCAAATTGGGCCACGCTGAGACTTATGATAGACAAAAAGTAGACTAAGATGTCACATCCTGGTATGTACGGGGGTAATTAACTGAAAATTTAGTTCTAAATAACTATTCAATAATTCTCAGAACAAAAAAAAGAACTTTGAAGTGTGTCATACGTATCTGTAGAACTGACAATTTACCAATTTACTAGGATAAGCCTAATCAAATTTGAAGAAATAAAGCAAGCAAAATGAAAAACCAGACGTTTTATGGGAATGCCCTGATAAGGCGGGTTATAAAGGGTGCGACACCTGATCGCAAATCATTGAGTTTAGACAAGCACTGCCTTTCAAGGCGGGGCAATCTGAGACAAGAGACGAGGCAATCTGAGACAAGAGACGAGGGTCCAGTATCTCGTCGCAGACGTAGAGGAGGATAGGTAAGAGAGAAGTAGATTGCTATCACATTCTCACACTCTGTTAGCTCGCACGGTGTGAAGACTAATTAATTTCTCTTCCCAGCCTTGGATAGTAGCAATTTTCTTCAATTAACCTGCTAGAGATACTGTACAAAGCTTGAGTTGTATGCAGCGCGTCCAATTTAGTGCAGTGCAATAGTTAATTTACTTGCAACAGTTAATTAAGTTGCAGCTCAACAAACGTACACAAATCAAAATAAACAAATGCAAAATGTGGAACAGAGAAGCCGTAATCACAATAAACATCAAGAAAGTAAATAACTGTGTCTGGATGATAAATAACCGTGTTTACTGTTTGGATAATGACTGGTACGGTACGTAAACATCTTTCAAGGTCCAACCTAGATAGACAGTTGACAAAGAGCACGTACTTTCTTGTGTACCTACAGTGTACAACCGGAATGTAGTTCTGGAATTCGCAACTCATGGGATAAGAGATTCATGAATGATCTCGTGTAACGTGCGGTATAATGAAATGAACAACAAAGAGGCAATCGGAGATACCATAACTCCGTAACATTTCGCTAGTACAAACCCCGCTTGTTTAACAGATAATACCAATAATTCCTCGCTAATTATTGGCACGAATGTGACTCGTTAAGGCATTTAAAAGCCCACCAAAGTTGGCTTGACTTTCGGTCTAGAAAGGAGTTTTGAACAGTCCGAGAATCACACCAAGTGAAGAAGCAAACACAAAGTGGAATGTACCTCGAACTAATTAGACAAAAAGTTAAGTAGCGCGTGAGTAGGACGACTAAGCACCTGGGACTGACCGGTCGGTAAACTAAATATGTCGGAAACTTGGGGACAGATCGGGGATGAGGTGTACCTATGTGTGTGTGTGTGTGTGTGTGTGTGTGTGTGTGTGTGTGTGTGTGTGTGTGTGTGTGTGTGTGTGTGTGTGTGTGTGTAGTGTGTGGTGTAGTGTGTGTGTGTGTGTGTGTGTGTGTGTGTGTGTGTGTGTGTGTGTGTGTGTGTGTGTGTGTGTGTGTGTGT
>JH152763.1:213429-227815 GCA_000226015.1 Mnemiopsis leidyi | reverse complement strand
TGTGTGTGTGTGTGTGTGTGTGTGTGTGTGTGTGTGTGTGTGTGTGTGTGTGTGTGTGTGTGTGTGTGTGTGTGTGTGTGTGTGTGTGTGTGTGTGTGTGTGTGTGTGTGTGTGTGTGTGTGTGTGTGTGTGTGTGTGTGTGTGTGTGTGTGTGTGTGTGTGTGTGTGTGTGTGTGTGTGTGTGTGTGTGTGTGTGTGTGTGTGTGTGTGTGTGTGTGTGTGTGTGTGTGTGTGTGTGTGTGTGTGTGTGTGTGTGTGTGTGTGTGTGTGTGTGTGTGGGGGGGGGGGTACGTAGACAATCACACTTCACTTGGTCGTCATCAAATGAGGTGTCAATTACTTTGTTTAGGAGCGTGATATAAAGAGAGTGGCCGCAATTTAAACAATTAAACCGGGTACAAACAAACAGCCCCGAGGTTTCAATGATGTGACTTCACATCACAGATAGATGGAACTTTCTACATTGTTGTGCGAAGTTAAATTAACAAATATTTTACAAACTACAAGGTTGACAACTATGGCAAGAGTTCAACAAATGAGCCTATACCTTATACTCCACTAAGCCTCAAAATAATGAGGCAAACGGTGAGGCATTGCGGCTGCAGGTATATGTCATTTAGCTGATTGGGTAAGAGGCAGCGTACCAATCAACAACCACGTTTTGAGTTTGGTTCACGGAAAAGACAAATTAACGACAGCCGGTTGACAGCAAACTGTCAATTTGACGGAACTCTAACAATCTTGAGGTTTTGCAACTACAGACGTAGAAACAAATCATAAACAGTTAGATTACAATCTATACGAAACGTCAGGAAATCAGGGCAGTTCGAACCGCCCAAGCAATAACAAGTTTAGAGATAGAGAGAGGAGGGGGAGCAGGGGACAGAGCTTTCTGATCGTACTGGAACAAGACAATGCCTACAGCTCCCAATTAGGAGAAATAAATACCAAGCTACAAAACAATTACCATGGTGCGGCCACGTCCCCGCCCAATAGCAGGGCAGCTCGGCGAACACGGTACCTGCGCAGTAAACAGGTGAAATTCTCAGGATACGCCCGCCAAATGTTTTAGAAATATGAACATAATCGTAACCAAACTATTTCCGACTAGCTTTAACCGAGACCTGGCTGCTAACAATCAAAATGAACGGCAGCACGACAAGAAGAGTTGATGGGAGTTGACCAAACAGTCTTGACTCAAGATTGATGTTTACAAGAAAATCTAGCTCTAATGTCACGGATCGAGATTATTATTGGACATACGATCCTGGTTATCAGGGGAGAATTGCGAACAATATTACCAAATATGAGATTAATACGCTCAAGACACAAACAATCAACAAAAGCCGATAGGAGATGGTGGTGTGATAACAGCTAACCAGCGACCTACCTCCCGGCTGGCCAATGCTTGTTGACCAAAACCTATCGCAGGAATGTTATGAAATATTTATATATAACAGGGGTACAACACCTCGCGGGTTATCCTTCCCAACCGCCTTCTGCTTCATTCTGATGAAAATTGTTGTACAGCTTGGAAGTTCTTCAATAGTTATCTTCTGGTAGACAGAAGATACAAGCACCAACATATCTTTTAAAAGAATGTCCGTGCAAACCCGGCCCTGTCTATCAGTTATGCTGATATTGGACCGAGAAACTGAGGAAACTGACCAGAAAATGTTTAAAAACGCCAGTTTGTCGAGCTCTTAAATCGGAGACAACACCAACTTGGCAACTTTCTCAACGGTAAAAAATTTGAACTATGAAGTGCAGTCTGAGATGAAACATTCACGAACACTCAAATAAAGATATTACAACCGGCTGGATAAGGAGACATAATAAATTTTAACACAGAGCCAGCTCCATTAACTCAAGACACAATAAGGTTATAATGAGCTGAAGAAATAGACGGCGTCTATAAATTGATATTTGATAATTGTCGGGCTTCCGCTACGGGCCTTGATTACAGCATTTCCAAAAGTAGGGGCGAGTTCTTATTGGTACACGCATCACCCTCTAACAAATATAGTTCTCAGACCCCTTTTTAACTGTCAATATTGACAGTACCATGCATGATTTACAGCTTTGGAATCCCGATGGACTGCTAGGCTGTAAGTCGATGAGTGTTAAGCATGTACCTTACTCTAAACGGCAGAAATATTTTGCATGGCTGCCAAATAATTAAGGAGAAGATATGCTAAACACGTCACAGATGTAGACGTATCAAAAGTGAGATTGTCGGCAGACAAGCACAACAATTTGCCTCCACGTGCCAAACAGATATAACAGGCTGCCCGAAACTATGAAGTGAGATTTGTCTTAAGAAAACCGTAGAAGTTTACGGCAACCTTTTAAAAGAAAGTAGGTCACATATGGTTTCGCCGGAAAATTCCAGAGTCAGCGCCAAAGAGGAAATTAATCATACTCTAAAATGGGAAAATAAGACGGTTTCCGGAAATTTTTCCAGACAGCGAACGATTAGTCCTGTTCATTAATCAAAATTGATGTGATGAGTTAACTCTGATCATTGGGCATACAATTACAGATAAGGGCCATGGGAAAATGGTTATCAATGATGTCCAAGTCCAACTGAAGTCATTGAAAATGCCTAAAATTTTTAATAAAGTCATCTTCTTTATTACTACAAGATACAATGCATGAAAGAAATGACCGCGAATGAGAAACTTGAGAACTTTTGGGTTTGGGTGCTTCTTTTATCCTGATTAAAGTCATGACTATTCAGCGAGGGCGCCGGGCGGTATAAAATTTAGGGGATTGTAAAATCAGGACATTAAGCCGGTTTGGGTTGTTCTAGTAGGCTGGACGAGGGTTCCTGGTCACAACTTCCCATTTAGTTCCCCATTTATTGAGGATCTCGCCGGTCGTTCCGGTATCAAGTACCCATTTCTTGGCAGGCTACATGATGTGTCGTAATTCCTTGATTAGCATTTTCAAATATTTGATAATAAGGGTTGTTCTAAAAATAGCAAATTACGCGAGCTCAGCAACTTAACATAAATCAAATATGCATTTTAAATTGATGGTAAAGAATGAAATAGCCAAGGCAAAGGAGGGTGAGTGGTTTATACAAAGATGACATCAAAAGTTCCGGAAACCTTAGCAAAGGGGATCAGTGACCTCTTCATTACTTCACTGTTTAAAATTCTTTTGCTACTGCGCCCGGGATGTCGAAAATGTAAATCTTTAACCTTTCAGAAATTTCGGCCACGAATGCAAATTAGGTGAAATGGCAAGGCTGTGGTTGTAACATATTTAAAAATGAATTTTCGAATATGAAGGAATAATTGATTATTTGAGTTTAATATAAATGTTGTTTAATACAGATTGAAAAACTAACATATTGAATCTTGTAATGGGTATGGGAAACGTTATCTCCTATGTAGTATGGCAATTCAGGTGGTCGCAAATATTTTTCACCGAAAATAGCGGGCGCAATTCTTGTTTAAAAAGCCGATTTAAAAAGTTCACACGGTCAAGATAAGACATTAACTATGTAACAGCGCATCGCAGAGACTGGCCGACAATTTGCCTGTTTAAGTGTTTATTGTTTGTTTGCTGAAACACAGAACATAAAGGACGTAGAGGATGCACAGGATCGTGAAGGTTGGGTGAATGAACAGGTAGAGACAAAAATAGTGCTCAAAACCTGGTTGGTACATTGTTGCGATATGACAGCGCATTAATGCGAAAACAAAGGGCAAACAAAGCGTCTGTTGAACAAGAAGACCTACTAAACACAGTAAACCGTGTAATGGAATATGCGTCTAGATGAAATACACGCTAACTTACGGAATACGGACTCAAACAGTTGTTTGCGATAAAATTATGCAATAATCGTGCTGCAAAAATAGAGTCGTGCGATACTTTTACCGATTAGTCCCAAATGATAATGCGGTTAGCATAAAAGAAATAGCATCGAGCATACCAGAAAAGCCATGAAATACTATTACCATCATAGTAGCCCGAACGGAGATTACATTCTGTATCATGTAGCTTGATGAAAGTGATAGAATGATTCAGGTAGGTTATAGATTAATGAGTTAATGTTGGCACCAAAATTGCAATGATTGCAGAGTACCTTCATTCGCAATTAACAATTAACATTCTAATATTGGAAAAGATGGCTAAAAACGATGAATTTAAATCATGCACAATGCACATGGGGAAGGAACTAGTATAGTGTGGATCTGATTTCATAATCGAGCTCGGTACTTAAGGTGGAATGGATAGTCAAGGAAGGGATAAAGGATAATGTGAATCCCGGCTGTACTCTGCTTGGAAACAAAAGATCAAAGAAAAAAGAACGTCAGGTCATCAACAAAAGAGTTTTAGAGGTCTTAGTATGGGACTCAAGTAGGTGCTTACAAATACAAGAATTATAGTGGAAGTATTTGAGAAGAGTGGGAAAAGGATCTACGAATTATAGGCGTGGAAGGTAAATCATAATCGTAATAGCAAGCCGCGTTCAAATACCCGTCTCTTGACTCCAATTCCTCATCGGACAACGATATGTGCAGTGTGAGAAATAGAAGTGAGATAGTGAGGGCCTATTAATGAGACATTGAGTGAAGTAACGTTGTTTTATTAGCAGACGTTGGTGACCTATATCGGTTGTAATGGTTTTATTACAATCCATCAGTTTTTCTCATACGCAACATTAAAAACTAATGAGCCAGGTCTTTTGTTGAATGCTTGTAAGAATTCCATTTACAGTAGGTTTGGCGAAGCATCAAGAGAAAACTAATTTTAAAGCGTCATTTCAATCGTACGTTTAAAGCTTACTTTTCAATCGTACGTTTTAAGCGTACATTTTAAAGCGGACGCCGTGATAATAATCGTGCTTCCCAGTTTAAGTCAGGGAACAATCGAGGCAAACTTACAAATTGACGCCTATAAAATACTAATCGTCTGGTGCAAACACGGCGACACGTTTAAAACCAGGTTTAATGAAAGTCTGATAAAAGTCTTGCTGGGGACAGAGCTGCTTTGGAAGTACAAATCAGCCATAATCTAATATAGAATACGTTATCAAACGAGTACAGGTCACCGCACATACCGATTTATTCAATCAAAACATTCCAGCAGAGTACACAGGGCAAAAAGGTAACCCCACTAAGTGAAAATGAGCACCCGCACTCCACCGACTGAGTAAGACCGATAAGTTGATTTTAAACCGTCATTCTCGTGCTCATTATTAGACGTGAAAATTCTAGACGAGCCAGAGCTAGAGCCGAGTGAGAATCAGTGACAGATATGACAGAACATTCACGGACTTGAAGCGTGATGGTGGAGGAATTATCTGATTAGTGGTAAGTCGCAGTAAAAATAGTTAAATTAGTTATCAATCGATAGGGGACTCCATAAAAAAGGATGTTTAAATGTAAAACTATAGTTGAGGCAAAAAGTAAGGTAAAATAATGTCGGATCAATGGTCAAAGAAAATCGTGCTATAGTGCACCTGTCCCTGGGAGCTCCTACAGTTCTGTACGACCTCCCGCTATTTTCACACCTGACGATGGGTAGAAGTACGTTAAACCCCGCCATGATTTCGCGGAGAATTTAACATGAAAAGTGTTTAAATTAGAAACTTGTCTAACTTCGCTTAAACATTAAACAGTGCGAGGAGTTCATGTATCGATTAACTATGGTGTGTCGTCCCATTTGACATTTAAACTAAGCAAAGGAAATGAAGTCCTAGAAAGTGTTAGTTAAGACACAGAGTTTGCTTGTCCGTGTTACAGGCACAGAGACCTAAACTGAAGGGCTCCATATCCTAATATTATATGGAACTAACGCTACAAAAATAAAGGACGATAAAATTCGGATATGACAAACTTAGCCGGGCTGAGTATAACATTTCAAAATGGTCTTACTACAAATACAGATGATTACCTATAAATCTACATCTGGGCAAGAATGGGCATCCTTTATGCAAATTTCGTAATCACAATGCTATGATACAAGTCTAAAGAATTTCTATGGGTACAGAACTCTAAGCCCTACATGTGTTTTGATTTCGGTCATGCAAGCTGCTCAACAACTGATTCAGAGGACATCAAAGTTTTCAGCGCGAAGGCAAGACGCCGGGGACACAAAAGGAAGCTCTGGAATGGACAATAGATGGTATAAATTAGGGGATATTGACCAGGTTGGAGTCCAAATGTGAGCCAAGAAAAAATATATCTCGTCGCACGAATTGGACGATAATTTTCTTGACAGTAACATAGGATATAGGGCGGTAGACAGGAGAACAAACAAGCACTGTCGCGGTGGCCACTGTGCCAGCAGAGATTTACTTATCACAATTCTTACTCAAACTATAACGATGGGATATCTTAATGTAATCACGCCCAGCACAGCTGTATCTTGGCCAAGTTTGTAGTCTAAGTGATTATACGACGATCTAAGTCTGGAATTTTACTACAATTTTCATGATGATCTTAAGCACAGGTGACTTTGAGAGAAGTAGAAAACGCCGCGCTTATTCTGGCTATGCCAACCGCAGATACCGGTTATTTCAAATAAAATTCCCGCGACCATAAGTAGGGAATAGCACTAAACGATCCATGTATTGAATTTCCAAATAGGCCAAAGTAGACGGAGAGAATGCGAACATTGAGTTTAAACTTTGACCAAGGTATTACAGTATTACACTTAAAAGTATAGGTATGGGAACTGTTAGAACTGTAGCCGATAAGCGGTTTGGGGTATACGACTTTTTACCCCGCAGGGCAAAAAGTCACGGGATAAAAGTCGCAGGGCAAAAAGTCGCGGGATAAAAGTCGCGGGATAAAAGTCGCAGGGCAAAAAGTCGCGGGATAAAAGTCGCGGGATAAAAGTCGCAGGGCAAAAAGTCGCGGGATAAAAGTCGCAGGGCAAAAAGTCACGGGATAAAAGTCGCAGGGCAAAAAGTCACGGGATAAAAGTCGCAGGGTAAAAAGTCGCGGGTAAAAAGTCGCGGGTAAAAAGTCGAGGGTCAAGAAGTCGCGGGTTAAAAAGTCGCGTTGCCGCGGTTTGCTTCTATAACTTTGAGACATGGCGTGAAAAAGAGATAAACTTGAATAAGAATACCGACTAAAAACACAGATCAGCAAGGCGACAGAGGAGCGTGTCTACTTTTTGGTCTTCAAATTTGCTCAGCCTTAGCTTTGGTAGTATAGGATTTTTTAATGTAGAGGGGAAGATTTCAGTTGTTATCGGAATTGGAAGATTGAACAAAAATTTTTCGACCTTTGTCTGGCCTGTTATGTGAAAGACCCGCAGAATTATCCATATATGTTTATCACAAAACTGATTGCCCAGTGTTCACCATAAAACATCTTATTATCGCATTAGCAAGTCAAAGTCCAGTAGCCGGCAAACCAACTGAAAGTTCGCAAGTTCTCTAATGATACTACCGGGAGATACTCGAGGAATTAAAATGTTTGTAGGGGGGTTGGAAGAGATAAATTAAAATGTTTTACAACTTCTACATATTTTGCCAGCAAGGTTACCAAGTCAGCAAGTTAGACAATTAAGTTGCTCTATCAAAACATCCTCGGAGAATACTTTAAAGCAAATTTAGCCGTTCAGGAATGGTAAATGGATATACAAATGGGCAAAATGATTGATTTTCAAAGTCAAACTATTAAGTATTGAAGCATCGAAGAACATTGAGGAAAACCTCAGCAGTGTGTGACAGAAATAAGGATAAGGGGGTCCTTCACTTATATAGTTTAAGAATAACCCATCAAGAGCCTAAAAGCTTGAGTTGATACAGGAAGTTACGAAAGCGTTGCATAGAGGGGAAGTGCAGTTGTCAGTTCTTTAACTTAGTTATTCAGGAAGGGAGCCCATAAAACTGGAGTTACTAAATGACTAAGTTAAAATTTT
The DNA here is from genome assembly GCA_000226015.1 of Mnemiopsis leidyi. NCBI lineage: Eukaryota > Metazoa > Ctenophora > Tentaculata > Lobata > Bolinopsidae > Mnemiopsis > Mnemiopsis leidyi. The sequence goes on along the minus strand of JH152763.1, from coordinate 219,925 downwards.
GTCGTCATAGAAAATAGTACATTTAACGTCATTTAACAGGGGAAAAGTCTCAATAAGCTTAAGAATAAAGTAACAGAAAAAGAAAAATATTGGATAACTAAGTATAAGTCCCAAAAGTAAATAAACTTTGAGTTCACTTTAACAGCATCACTTATATGGAACACAGTACATGGAGAAAAGATCGCGAGTTCTTCATTACCAAGTAGGGTAATTCTATGACGCTAACCCCAGGACTCAGGAGTCATGAGGGCAGGATGAAACGGGAATTTGACTATTGCTCTAACTTTTAACAATCTGCGATTAATCGAGGCTAAACGAAGACTGAGGCACAGCTTGTAGTGCTCAATATATTTTAACACTGATGTTTATCTCCATTAGCTAATCACCGAATTTATCGTAACGGGGTGCTGTAACATTGGGATTTGGGAGTCGGTAAGCGGTAGATAACTTTTGCTAATCATAAGCTCCTAAGTTGACGAACGTTGTGCAGCATAGTATGTGTAAGAACGGGAATCTCGAATTATATGGAGACAGTAATCAATCAAAAGTAATCAAGCTACGCTAAGAAAGGAAAATGCGAACTATGGGCCGGGTATCCGGGAAAATTTCAGAGACAAATCAAAGTTTTAAGACAAATTTATTGTGACTTTAAAACCTTTTCTCTCTCGCAGTTTGGAGAAACTCTGTTAATAATACAGACGACAGCCAGCTCTTACCTCGTGCCGCAACTTCATTAGACTGCAGCCTAGCATGCAGCCTGGCGTCTGTAATACTTCTGTAATGGCGTGGTAAGCAGCTATTTTTGGTACAGATGGTTGGCACGTGCAGATTATTAAACACGTGCTGCGTTGCTGCGCGTCTCTCGCTTGTTCCTGAAACATCATATCTCAGTTTATGAACTTCTCCAACAGTAGTCAGTAGTATTAGTAGTATTAGCACACATACCAACATGAGTACCATAAGGATTAAAGAAATGTTTTGAGTGTTACGTTACATTTTCGCTCCGACATGAAGCAATAGGTGCAAAAGTGGCACTACTATATTATATTATGTATATTATATTATGTTGCGCTTTAAACATTCTATGGAAACATAACAATTTTCAACGGAAAGTTTGAAAAATGCTAATTTTGATTTAGAAAATGAACTTGTAGTTCCACTTCCGGTTTTTTCTTATGGTTCTTGAAATTTCCCTTATCTTTATAATTTAGAAATTGTAATTTTGGGTTATCGCGGTATACAATGATGGATTACATTATTTGATAACGATTATGAAATAAAAAATTAACCAGTTGCAATTGGTAAAATGTGAATTAGAATAACTATTAAAATCAAAAATTAACAAATTGATCGCTTAAATGATTCTAAAATGTAACGTACCAAAATTAGTAAACAGATAGAAAGTTCAGTAAAAAACACAATTTCATTCATGATCTAACAAATAAATGAAAATGATGAAAAAAGTAAAATGGCCAATTGGAGACCAAATTGAATTATTAGGTCAATCAGCACCCACTACCCAGCACTGTCAACGGGTCAAGTGCAGAACTATGTAAACTATTTAACACATAATATGCATGGTACTTCCATGTTTAAGTACACATATTGTGCGGCCGATCAAGTAGCACATTGTAAGTAGACTTAAAGAGTTCAGGGCAGTCAGCAGTCAGTTCTATAACTCATTTTGAGTCTACTTCTCTATTGCCTCTTGTGATATGGCCTTGAATTGGATCTATGCAGTTATATATTACACAAATTATTTATCTGAGGTATTAAAGTTTGTAAACATAAAACAATCGAGTTTTGTCCTAAAAAATCAACTCGCCAGTCCAAACAGAGCAGTTTCATTGAGTTTAAACACTTGTTGACGACTGTCCAAGTTTGTCGGTCGCTAAGGAGTCGACTCTGATAAGGTCTCTGGAAACAGACTGCCTGTAAGAGATCTTTCTGTCACATTTGATTAGAGCCAGAATCATGCCCTTGACGTACTTCCCAAAGCGCTTGTTTGTCAGCGAGTAGAGAATGGGGTTCCCGAAGGAGTTAATGAAGATGCAGTGGAAAGATAGGATGTCCAGCTCCTGAGAGACGACCGAGGTTCTCGTCTTGATGGAGTTGTAGATTATGTAGGGCAGCCAGCTGGTTACAAACATTCCTGACAGGAGACAGATCATGACGAGACCCTTGTTTCGGCGGTTTTTCCGTTTGTCCACCATAATCCTGTCACTTCTGGAGTGTCTGCAAGCTATAACGCAGAGGGCGAGGTTGGTCAGGGTGATCAGCAACATGGGCAGCATCACGAACACCATGGTGAAGATGTTCACGACTGTCTTTGCTGCAGGATCGTCGTAGATAGAAGAGATGCACGTCCCGTTGTCTGGATTGAAAATGGATTTGGCCTTGAAGACGATTCCCACAGCAAGAGTGAAGATAATGCCTATTATCCAGAGTGTTCCAGCAATAGCACGTGCAGTGTGGCACCGGGTGATATGAAATGGTGACACCACCAGAATCAGCCGATAGAGAGTGATACAGAGCACGATCAAGATATTAGCCAGGCCTGGGATGAAGCTAAGCTGGGCACTAACGAAACACCATCCTGGACCCAGAACCCATCTTCTAGCAGAGAAGGTTATGAAGTTGGGAAATATTGCAAAGATTGTATAGAAGATGTCAGCTGCTGCTAAATTTTTCACGAAAATGAGCGAGATTTTGTCAAGTCTAATTGAGTTGTATCTAATGGATGAGTATAGAACTGTCCCGTTTCCTAGCAACCCGAAGAAGATCATGAAGAAACAAAAGATACCAAGAGGAATAACTTGAGTGATGTTCAAATTCAGATCTTTGGAATCAGTATCGTTTGTCATATCCTTGGCAACTGGCGATGAATGTAAGGTAAATAACTCAAGTATCACTCAGACTAACATGATCTAAAACACCAATTGTAAAAAATGTGCAGCATTGTAAATAAATAAACGAAAAACGTGCTCTACCATCTTAATTACATAATCAAAGTCTAAGTAAGTAACTCTAAGTAAGTTAGATCACGTCTAAGTTAGACTGCCATTTATTAACAAACATAAACGAGCGATCATTTATTGGATTTGTGTAAACTGTACATTATTTCACATAGTGAAGCTACTGTCTATGCTCAATATCTTAACTTATATTTTACATTTTATGTATAAGATGCCCATAGGCGATAGGCACCCGTCTGAGTATAGAATTACAGTAGCCAGTGCTGCGCAAGCTGGTGCATCTCAACCAGAATGAAACTTAAAATTTAGTGTAGAGCACTACCACTCTATCAAGTCATTCCTAGCACCCGTAAATTGGTAAGCCTAAGTAAGTTATTACAATCCAACAGGTGCATCAGCGCTCATCTTTATGAACGATTTCTATTTCATCAAGAGGTCTCAGGTATAGCATGTCTTTTCAATTCAATGGTTACAGAATCTGATACATTTCTTGGCGATTTTTGATTTCGTTGGGACAATTCTGTATTATTATTGGAAAACGATTCTTACACTAGGTCATTTTCTATTATCTTACTACTTATAAAGCGTGATCATTTGTATAATAAATTAGGAAAACGGTTTGAATTCGGTAATGCAATTCATATAAAAATGTCCAAAGATGAACCGTTTTAGAGCTTCAAAACTCGATTCGCAGGTGGTTTCAAAAACCGTTAAGCCAAGATTAATCATTTATTATGTCAAACTTAAACACCTTTCTATTCCTACATGGAATCCCGTTCGGAGGACGGGCTCCTTGCAACAAAGCGCTACTCTAAAATAAAAATTTGGCACATAATTAATCAAAAATTACACACAAGATCCAGGAGCAATGAGTATTATTTTTAAAAAAAACTATTTTTACTAATTTGAGGAGAAAAAAGCGCCTTCCTTAGAGGTAAAGTGTTTGCGATGGTCTCATACACAAAATGGAAAAAGGGGAGATGTAGAATTTTGAAGTTTGCTACTCAAAGCAAAAGTTGCCAGAAAAAGAGACTGGAAATTTCTGAATTCATGAAACAATGGAAGCACAATGCATTAAAGTATGATCATATATTAATGTGAACAATTCATTTTCTTGACTATGTACTTGATGACCCTGACAATAGTACGGATAAAATTGCATCCTCAGAAAACGACAGAAATATTAAGAAAAAAATTATCTGACCAACCCTAATAGCACGAGTCAAAATTCAAAGAATTATACGGTTGATGATGTAGAAGTATAACCAACAAATATTTGATCTTAACTGAATGATCGGATAATTGTTTATGAGTCGCATAAGAAACTGAGTTTAACGTGGTTTTTATCATTCTCTTCTTGACTCGAGTGGTAGACAAGGATTTTAATAACAATTCATCTATATATTTCTGTGTAACAACACCGTAACAACACCGTCATCAGGACATAACACTCAATAAATGTATTTATTTGTAGTGTTGAACTAGTTTCTAAACTCAATATATTAACGTCTAACGATCTGCTCTGTCTTAAGATACTTCCATGCTATATGTAGGGTGCTCATTGTTAATATTAGGACAATTCTGGAATACCAACTCGAACTTTCGAATCTATTCCAAACTTCATCCCCGCTTCGTCTTCTTCCCTCAAGCTTCCCCAGATCACAGCGCAGCGATCTGAGATCAAGTTTGAATCCTTGAAGTAGCCCATGTACCGGGGCGTGATTGCGTATACAACATGATACGATTTACTGAAACTCCAATAAAGAACTGTGATGTTAATGGCCATTAAGAAGCACAAAGTAACACCGAGAAAATCGAGTCTCTTGTGTCACCATGGGTTACAATTATTAGCTATGTACTAGCGAGCTACTGCCGTGGCTTTTTCACGCTCTGTTAAATTGATCCTTCTCAAGTTTTCATAGAGGTTTCTTTTTCGACATTCGATGCTTTCAGTATTAAACTCTAGGAAAACATTACTTGAGCTAATAGTTTTAATACCTTTCTTTTCGTGTTATCACACGTATAAATGTAATGTTTATACTATGCTGCCACCTATGAAACTGTTCATAATAACGAATAGGGCCTTCAAATGCAAAAAAAGAGTACATACTGTAACACTGTTACACAAACAGTATTATCATTTGGGGCATTTTGCACACTTTCCTTGCGAAAAATCAATAAAGTTCATACATATTTTGAGTTGCGACAAATATTTGACATCTATTTTGAAACTTTGTTACTACGTCATAAAATTTATTCTATTTCAGACAAATTCTTAGCTTAATCAGGGGCCTTCTTAGGAACCTAGATGCGTAGCTCCCTATCACCGTTTGTTGTGATGTTAAATACGTGCGTCAGCTTAATGTCTCATATCAAGATTATGAAGATTTAAAATACCGCAGCTCTTACTACACAAAGCTGTCAAGTGTTATAGTAAGTCTTGAACTACATCTAACATCTTGCACAATACCAATGGACGGACAAATTTGATTCACAATTTTCTGAAAAATAGTACAAAGAGATTATCTACACAATTGAGTGAAATAATTCTATGCAACACTAAAATGTTATATATCTCAAGTCGGCATTTGAAACCATGTTGACCTCAGGCCATATTCGTCGAACCTTTGCTTTTGGAAAGCAATTATGAAGAATTTCAACGCGTAAAAATATCCTTACACAATAGAAGCTCTAACAATAGGCATATCAATAAAGATAACAAGCCATGGCCTGGAATTTTAAACAATAGAAGTCCCCATTACGTCTAAACCTATACAAATGACAGGTCTCCTACGCGGGACTGCTACTGCTAGAGGTGTCGCGTGCGCTGGTTCTAGCAGTGTCACGTAGCAATGCACTTAATTTGTCGTGTATCTCCTTGATCTTTATTGTTCGATTATTTATTTCTAATACGATTAATCGTTTACTTAAATTTAATAATTTTTACGTATCAGCTATGCCTGGGAAACGTCCGAAAACTAGAGGAAAAAAGAAGAAGACGACCAAGAAGAAAGTTGTTCTTTCAGGTTTGAGTTTAGCGATTTGGTATATTAACCAAACTTGCTGCTTCGGATTCTAACTAAATTAGATTTTTCATCCTTCTTGAATCCAGTCGCTATTTGATTTGAGAAACAAACTCAGGTCTCAGAAGCCATACTACAAAATTTCAGGGATGGCAGCAGATTTCCCACTAACAGAAGCTGAGATAAAAAACATTAAAGTGACATACGACCTCTCCTCTAAATTTGGTAAAACTACAATCCTTGGATCCAGTTTATCACATAAAACTAGAATAAAGAAACTTCATATTCACAAACTTAAGGGGGGTTGAAAAAGGTCGACCTTTCGTGCCCCACTTGGAAACATTATAACTTTTAAAATTACCTAAAATAAATCGGTTTTGGATGCCTAAACCCGATTTTTAAGAACACGCATTGGACGAAAAACCCACTTGAAGTTAGCAAAAAATGAGCAAAATTTTCATGGGATTCTTTATAACCTAAGTTATAAATGGCGTAGGA
>JH152763.1:186216-205038 GCA_000226015.1 Mnemiopsis leidyi | reverse complement strand
GTGCAAGGTCAGTGTCGCAACACTGCAGTCTGGATGTTGAGGATCAGGCCACACTGAGGTTGTCGGTAGGGTTCCACCGGGGCTAAGGGTTTGGGAAAGTGGGTCGATAGACTATTGGACTCGGGAAAGGATGAGGAGTACACCGGCTCAGAGGATTTGTCAGAGAAGGGGATTGCTTTTCTGTTGTCTTCGACCTTACTGCTACCGATGGAGTGCTCGAAGACAATTTCCAGATCGTCGTTGTCCACGGTACTGTGGTTGTTGAACCCTGACAGGGACGTGCTGTAACTATCGCGTGTTGTCGACCTCTCTGAAGATCGGGACGTGTTTTTCAGTTCACGAAGTTTCTGGTTGTGCATTCGTCGCTTTCGTTGAAAATCTGCTTCCAGCCAACAATTATGATATCGAACTATGTTGGGATGGACGAGGTTGGCCAGGATTTTGACCTCTCTTACCGCCGTGCAGGCAGGTTTCTTGTCCTTCATACTGACTCTCTTTATTGCGTACATCTTTCCGTCCACATTGTGTTGAGCCTTGTAAACCTGCCCAAACCCACCTTTTCCAAGGGTCTGGATTATTTTAAAATCGAGACGGAATCTGGGGATATTAGGAGTGACATCTAGCAGTACCTTTTTGGGGATGTTGCTAGTTTCAATCCTGCTGTTCTGTTTCTGTGTGTTGTGATATCTCAGCAGGGCGTTACTGTCTGATCGGGAGAAATGATCACTCATCTCAACCGTCAACTGAGAGATGAGGACTTTGAACGCTTTGCGGTGCCCACTGATATCCATCTCGAAATCGAGTGCCATGTGCTCGGGAATGAGCTTCCGTCTGACCAGATGACCCAGGAGAAATTTAGCGGGTTTTGCCGGTTCATTGGGCTCGATGTATGAGGACAGCTGGTCGACGAGCGCCAGTATCAGGTAAGAGTCAGCTCTCTTCTTGTCTATGGAAAGGGAGGAAGAGAAGTCTACACCGTCACTGGACACAACCATGGCACCCTCCTCATTCAGGCTGAATGACTCGTGTGTATTGTTGTGCAACACGTCCATCGGCTGTCTCATAACACTAAGAAGAATATTCGGTTAGTTTGTGTGCTGTCCCTACGAATTTGATATCAATACTCGGGTCCGGCACAGCTTCAAATGTTGAAAAACTTTTTGTCAATACAGTAGAACCTCTATTTACCAGGACTCGTGGGGGAAAGGAGAAGGCCCGTTAAATAGAGCGACACGGTAAATAGAGGTACGGTGGACAGAGGTTTTACTGTATTGAGAAATATTGGGGGAAAGGGAGAAGGCCCGGTAAATCGAGGGACACGGTAAATAGAGGCACGGTTATCGAGGTTTAACTGAACTTTACTGTCAGTACTCTCAAATATGTGCCATGTGAAAACAATAAGATTTGTCGAATGCTCACACAGCGCTAGTGCTTGAGTGGCGTGAGCTGCTCTGGAGCGATGCAATTCCAAATATAAGTGGAAACATCAAGGTAAAAGCGGAACTTCTGCCGAAGGTAGTTGTCTGGTTACCGAGACTAACTTTGGAAGGCAGTTCTAATGCCATGAATTTCAACCCAGGCGAGGGTTAAGTTGTCATGAAGGTTAACTTTTAAACTTTCAAACCAGCACGCATAATTAAATTCAAACCATGAGCACGAAAAAACCTCGGAGCTTTTGCTTATGGTAATCTTATAACCGGTCTAAATAATTCAAATTCGTCGTTTGTGTTCAAAGCAAACAATGAGGGACCTAAACTTTCGTAGAGGACACTGAATCTTAAAAAGCGCTAGCCCCTACAACGCCTTGCCTTAAAAGGCATAGGACCGGACAAAAATAAGTTTTCCAGCTCAGCCGAGCTAAAGCAATTCAAATTATAGGTTCAATGAAAACTGGCACATAAGTCCAAGTGATATGCAAAACTTAACCAATTTTTCTCAGCATGGTAATTTGAACAAACTGTTACATTACAGCTTTAAGACAGTCCAGAAGCAAGAAACAAATAACGTAATCCTATCAAAGTATCATGCCTTTCTCACAAGAGTATGACATCATTCAATTTTAATAAGTACTCTAAACTTTTAAAACTCATGGGCCGGTGATCAAGCAATACTTAAACACCTTTTAGTAATACACGGGTTTAGTTAATGACCATCGTACAGAATCTTACAATTCTGAAATTTGAGGTTACTGACAACCAAATTATTTGCCAGTTAAACAATTTATAACCAAAATTAAGAAATTCAAATAAAAGCTGTACTTAGTTTTAAAGTATTTGGATGTAGTTTAATCTACAGCACAGAATAGTAAATAGTCTCACATGCAGGTGTTTTTGAGCCATAGACAAAGGAAAAATTCTTATTAAATGTTTCTAAACCGATTCAAAACTTTCACATAAGCAACGTTTTCCAGTGTTATAATACTACATTAGTATTAAATAGGGAGACTAATAATAATTCTACAGATCAAAGGACTGCAAGTTTCTGTACTAAGGTAAGGATCTCCAACTCTACGGAATTGAATAACCATTACATTAACGAAATTTCCAGGTGTTCTACTATCAAATAGCACGGCTATTATAATTCTGCAGATCAAAGGACTGCAAGTTTCTGTACCCCACACCGCATACACTGCCAGTAAAGTAAGGATCTCCAACTCTACGGAATTGAACAATTAGTTGCTGTGTTTTAAGAATTACCAACACGTTCAGCAGTGTACAATAACCTTTATCAGCCACTCAAATCAAACAAAAATATCGAGTATATCCTGCATGTTGTCAAATTGAAAGACGCCGGGGGATATCAACTGCGTTTACCTGAGAAATTATAAACAAACTGCTGATGCAAGCAAAGAGCGTGACACAACACAGACCACGATGAGGAGTCGCACTGTCTATAAGGATTGTAAAATCACCTGCCTAACTGTCCAGCTACAGGATGATGGTGAATTATCAAATTATCAAATTCAAGTGTACAACTACTCAAAACACTGATTTGATCCGTCGACAGGCGCTTCGAAAATATTTACAACTACAGTGTTTAAAGCACCTTGCTGCTACAGAGAGCTAAAACAGATGATAGGCCCATTAAATCGAGCTCTAAATATAGAGCACGCAATTATCGCTCAGTACATGCGGAACACTTTTGCTAATTGTGGTTTATGTACGTTAAATTAATTTACCTGAACTTAAGGAAGACAGCAAAGGTAAAACATTAATGAAAGCTACACTATGAAATATAAAAAAGTAACACACGTGAAATTCACTGGCCAAAGAAAGGAAGAGAAACATGAAACAATAAGGAACCTTCGTGTAAACTTTGTTTCATAATTGACTGTTTTGAATTAGTGACACAATTACAGTGTGAAACGTATATAATTCCTTGAATTTTCATGAAGGTCCGGTGATCACGAATTTAACACCACAAACAATGAATACAAAACTACAATCCAATTTTTCGAATGACTTACATATTCGAAGGAAATACAAACCTTGAAACCTGGTGATTACATAATTTATGCGAGACGCGATGAACATTATATGCGAAATTATGCAGTAAATTATCCAAAATATATTTAGCATATAATACGGGTGATGACACAGGAAGATAATATTGAGGCGCATCTGGTATAGAAGTATCGGATAACTTTCGTTTTCACTACTTCAACCAGTTCAGGGAATTTCGATGAAAATTAGCGCCACCAATGATTTTAAGGCGGTAATCTAAGATTAAATTTAAGTTAATAGGCAGTCTAAGAGTCTCATATCTTGATATAAAACCTGCAGGGGAAATTTTCTTAATCCTCTGACTGCAACTTGTTGATTGGACAAAGAAAAACGATCTACTAATGTTTTAATACTTTCAACACTACTATTATACAATTAATTTGAGACTAAAGATGATATCGTACATCGAAATTGATTTCCATTAGTAGATAGTTTTTCTTTGTCCAATCAACGAGTTGCAGTCAGAGGATTAAGGAAATTTCACTTGCGTATTCTATATGTGATATAATAGTTCAGGAACTTAAATCCGAAGTTCATCATTAGTTTGTAACTTATGAAGTGTGCACGTGATGACGAATGACGATTATATAGTTTTTCTAAAAGCAACGCGCGTCACTTGCAACAATAACTCCTAACTGACAGTCGAATCTTCCTTTTCATTATGAGTCTGAAAAAAGTACTTATACTACATACCGTATTTGCATAACAAAGAAGCAGCTAATAAAGCTTCAGATGGAAATTACTTAGCTCTAAAGACTAAGGTTCAATGAACTTGAACATTTTCAGCAAAACAGGACCGATTTTACCAGCCAATAATCCTGATCGATCGTTTCAGACGGTTAATTCGTTCTCAGCATTGTGTTTGTTGGCGATTTAAATTCGTTTGATTAAATGGGGCGTTTAAATGCCAGACAAATCTAACTAAATAGTTGAGAACTGTCTGGGGAGAACAAGAGGTTAGACCATCAGAGGTAGAATAAAAATCGCTTCACAATTCGATTCTCTCAAACGAATAAGGACATATAGCAATTTGCCAGGGTTCTAGGAAATCGACCGATTGAAGAGTCCTTATGCTCTCCCGTTCACTTGTCAATGTGGATCGGAGAGCAAAGCAACAAGCAGGAGGAGCTTTACAGCACGAGATAAATAATGTATATGTTGCACATCTTATATTATATACACAGCAATACACTCTATACAGTATTCAGTAATGATGTAATCGGTATAATCAGTGCTAAATTTTGACAAAATAAAATTAGAACAGCGAGATCTTATATTGGACTATTGTGCGATTTAAGAACTTTATAGCACAGTACCATAATGAGAGTACCATATTGATATTGGTCTAATGTCTGAATGTCACTGTTGGCTCATTATCCATGACAATGGAAAATAAGTGCATAAGGTTGGGAATCAGAGACATGAGGTCGATAAACTGTCTTCCATGGGCAGCGTAACAAATTACTCTTTAGTCTATTTCTGATTGCCTACAAGAAATAGCAAAAAGTCAAAGTACCTTCATGATTTACTTGATTACTAAAAATCAAAGTTCAAAATCGAGGCAAGCTGAGTATACTAAGGTGACATTACGTCATTCGATTAGCAGTTCCACTAAATTGCTTAAACATTGTGTGAACGTTGCTTCAACGTTGACAAGGACCTTGTATGCTTGCTATGTCCAAAATTTAAAAGCCGCAATCGTCTGAGGTAAAGACCACCTATTTATGGGTTCTCTGGACGGAGAGTTGCGCTTTATAAAGTACATGGATGCAACATGTTACTTATAGAAAGGTCACGGCTTATGATCACGATGGAAAGAGCGACATAAGCACGAATGAGCGATTAGAGCGAAGAAAAGAAGGGTAGGATAATCGGATGTTTTACACTGAACACCTGGCCAGGACGACATTACAGAGCTCAAGTAAATTCTCAAAATGCACGGAAGTGTTCTACAAATCAACCATGATGGGAAAGAGGGCTAAGGTAAAATAAACTTCAGAAAAATCGAGAAAAGTTAAATTCAATTCGGCTTGTTTCAAACGTAACTATTCATTAAATGTAACCAAGTGATAATACAATTATACCCCTCCTGGAAAATTAAAAAAAACGCTTAAAATTACACCGTCAAATATCAATCAAGGAAATGTTACTGGTCGAGATACGATACAGTCTTCTTTAAAACGTTGAAAATGAGGTCAGCACGTAACTGTGAAGCTTTTCAACGACTGCAAGAAGGTTTCAGTTGGTGGTTGAGGTCCACTAGGAAACACTTACCACACTTACCACGCTTACCGGCATACAATTATATGTAGTTCTAGGAACTTGTAGGGAGCTCACAACATCTTACATGTACTGGGAAACTTTGACAAAACAACGGCAAATTATTCCTGACCTCGCTCAGCTATGACTTAAAATTTCATTGCAAAATACAGCATTCCTCAGGGTTTAAACCGTAATAATTGCCAATGACTTAGTAATTGGCTTGTTGGCATATAGTCAACATAGCAACAAATGCAAGCAATTACAATTGTGAAGCGTATAGAAAGAAAACTCGTTAATACGTATGAAGCGGTTTGTGCCAACCGGCAACCGACTGATAAGCCTTGTGAAATAGGTTCAAACAAGATGACGAACTGAAAAGCAAACCAACATAAATGTTGGTACAAAATATCAGTTAAGTCTCACCAAAGCCAGAATAAGAAAGAAACAAGGAAAAGGTGATGGTTGCAGGTTAACACTAACGGCTAACTTTGTTCAGGCGAGGAAAGTTTATACTGAATAGTTCTCGGACCTGGTAAAATTGTTCTGTTTTTCCGATTAACAAAACTGAGCAAGCAGCCGTTGCAATTTGAGAGCAATAAAGTCATGACTGGCGAAACAGATGAAGATCTTTTAAGCACTCTTGAAGAAATAAAGTCAACTCATTAGTTCTTTTCATTCAAAATAGTTCACTCTGATTAAATGCAATTCATGATTCACTAATATCCACAAGTATCGAATTTTCTAGAATTTTCTAGAATTTTGTAGACAGCCAAATTAAATTCTTATACATGCCGCGCGCACAACTTCTGTCGCGCGCACAACATGAGATGACAATTTTTGTTCTACATGATAGCTAGAGACCAAAAACTAGCTATATAAGGTAGACCTAACCTCTCAGGCCGGTTATTTTAAGATGGCCGGGAATTCAAAGCTGGAAGACCCTTGGAAAGAACCTTACGATCCACAAGAAACTGACTATAACAGGATTAACTACGATGGTACTGCAAGAAAATCAAGTTACGATATAATATGGAGTAGATGACCAGGCTATATATCCAGTCTAAGGGTACCTGACCACAATAAAACCTATGTCTGAACTGAAACATTTTCCAGGACAGTCAAGCGATAACGTGCGACATGAAGGTACCAAGCCAACTAGACGACACTTGTGAATATTTAACAGCTTTAGTTTGAACTTCAGGGTGCTATTGTTTTTAGGTTTTCTCGGCAAAAAGAAACTGTAAGAAACTTTACATAAAAGGTTCTCAAGATGGTCCTTTCTAATGAACACGTCAGACTCTTAACACCGGTATAATTGTTAATTAACCACGATGAAACAGTGTCAAAGTTTTTAATATCGCCACTTTAACTGTTCGTCACGTTTGTAGAAAGTCGACTGAGTACTGACGCGATAGCCCAGATCGTTGTTTAATTCAGGTTTTGTCAGTTCACAGTTGACCAACCCGACGAAATCAAATAAATACGATTCATGTCGATCATGATGATAAAATGATGCTGATCGTGATACCAAGCAACATTATCAGGATGTGACATGACAGATTAGATTCAGCTCATTATTAAACGTCAACCTTTGATTCATTGCTCCAAGGAGCAATTATTTCCTTGTCAACAGAAAGCGTTACATTTTTATTTTCTCAATGTCCCCACAATGACATTATAAAAGTAAGCCAATTCAACTAATTCTTTTGGCCCAGTCTAAATATCAACACGTGTCGAAACTTCGAAATTTATCTGACTTAACAAATTTACCACTAATTATACCGAAAACGTTCGAAGTACCTTTCGATGGCAACTTATTGCGTAGAATAAAGGAGCAAGCCTATTGTCAATAATTCATGATTTTCAAAATAAGAGACGACTGAAGAGCCTAACGTAAACGTACATATTATATTTCGAAGTGTCAAAATTTACCCATGGTGGATATTTCGAATTTATATATAGGCAGACGTTTTACAAACGTTCATATATCAAACTACATTATGCATAAACAAACAATAATAAAATTATTGAGCATGTCACTGATGACAAACAAAAGAAACTCTGTAGCAGTTCATAAGATCGCACATACTGACTAAAACAGCAAAAGAATAGCAGCAGCGTGTAGTATGAATACTTTTATATCAAAGTGCAGTGAAACCGCTCCCTTAAATATCTTTTAATTTTACTAGCACTGTTCACATATATTGCGACGTCATAACGCGTTAGGCACCGCTTTAAAATAAAGTCCAATGAACCACCCAGACAATATTGAACTATTTATCGAAAGTGAACTAATGGAAGAAATTCTAGAGAATACAGCTCAATGTTTAAACAAAATATTTGTGCCAGATTTTACTTCGGTCGAAGGCGGTACTACACAAGGCCTGGACAGTATTTTATCGAAGACTTCTAGCCCTAAATGACATTATTCTATTTTAGGTAGAATAGGCGAAAATTAAACGGTGGAATGACGGTTATATAATGTCTTTGCGTTTGATCCTGGTATTATTTTCTTGGGCAAGAAATAAAGGCACTGAACATTGAAGTCGTTAAAATGCTTAGAGACGGTCAATTTACTTTACACATTTGTAGATATTACTCAGAACATTTTTTGGTATGGACCAAAAAAGTGCTGCAGCAAGGAAAATCGGGATTCCGTAAATAATTCTACAACACTGAGAAGACGTTAAGTCCGGAAAGAGGAGAATAGGCAGGTTAGGTTCACTAAATGGTGGCAGATATATAAACCAGACTGACTTATCACGAAAACTGTTCAGGAAGAAAAAGTAACCAAGAATATGAGGCCTGGGGTATGTTTGGGTCGATCATTAATTAGACTGTCTACTGAGACACGGATTGACAGTGCGCTAAAACGGAAGGTCACTAGTCAGGCAGAAGATAGGGCCGAAATCAAAAACTTGAGAGTAATGATATGCCTTAGATAAAATTACATGTTTCAGTTAAAATACAAACAGGAACAGTTCAAAGCCGATAAAAGACATATTACAACTGTTTCCAAGAAAATCTCTAACTAGGGTGGAAGTACTATCACGAAACTGCCGAATTTGAACCTTCAACCCTGGCTATAGGAACGAACTTCGTGTGGGGCCACGAGACAAGCATCACGTGGTAGAAGACATTGACTCAAGATAATGAAATTTTTCCAACTCTTTAACTAACGCATTACGTCTTTATTGGCACGACTTCTGATTGCTGATCTTGAGCGGTAAACTAGACCAAATTTTCACCGCATCAGATCAGAATTAAAGATCGTGCCCTCCTAGACTGAGGAGATTATTCACTTCAACTCTGAAGTGGCAGGCTATGGCTTGGCCGACGCAAAACTTCATCCCCCACTTAGTTTGTTTTTTAGATTTCGGGAAGGTCACTATCTGATTTGTCGTTAAATTTCTCCTCGAAATGCTGGTCTAACTTGTCTTCGAGCTCAAATTTGAAAAAATCTATTTCTAGCCTATTGAAGAGTCACTAAGGGGTGAAACGTGATAATTTTTCGGCTTCAAAACTATCAAATACCGATTCTTCAACAAATTTTACGTAAAGAATTGAATTTGAAAGCTTCTATTTTGGGCCTAAATGGCCCCAAAAGCCCCCAAGATCAAATTGAGAATAGTGTACTGCATAGAACAGCAATACTTTATGAATTATGGCACTGTTCAATCAACTTGGCAGCTGTTAAAACAAAGTGTAACAAAAACATCATGATATTGATATAACCATTCGAAAACGGTTTTACCCGTAATTTAAGCATGTTCAGGGTGATAAATGCCACAATTCTTTGTAACTGAGCGGCCGCCTAATTTCCCACTCATGCCTTATCAATCCAAACTTTTACAGGTGTCGAGAAAAAATATTAGTGTATAACTCCTGGCAAGAAGAATCATACGGATTACTAATGAGGAGTAAGGACTGATATCGCAGGCTAAGTCTTACGTAATTGTAGTGCTCCATTTTAAACACAGATTTGATTGGGTAACCTAGAATTTACAACTGTAAAGGGGATTTATAAGATCAAATTTACCGATTGTATTTTTGTAAATTTGCATTTGTTACACCTGATACGAGTTATATATTATTATTTTGGATGCAGTTTTTATTTGCATTTGTATTTGTAACTGTACACACTACAGATGCTTTTACAGTTGTACTGAGGGACAACCTGGAAGATTCTGGATCTTCTATCTGACACCCTCCTCATTTAACCTTCAACCCTCATCTAACCCCTTTTCATAACCCCCTTTTCATAAAGCTGAGTCGACCAAATTTACTTGACAAATAAGTACAGAGTATAAAGATAGACTTGACGTTAAGGATACATTTCGTTATGAATATTTGTTGGCTCGAAAGACTTACAGCCCATTAGAAGCAGCCCGAAAATGAAGTTCAGGAGATATAATAAGGGAAACTGATAAAATCAAGTAACAAGGCAAATTACTTAATGTAATTTGAGAAAAACGTAATGGAAGTAAGGAACCTCCATAGAAACAATGTAACAACTAACAATGACTGGGAATACTGAATCGGCGAATGTTCGATGATTCGAAATATTCGATATTCCAAGTTCGAATATCGAATATTGAATATTCGGTATCTCTAGTACTGACCTCCTATTTACCCTATTTGAACTAGTCAGAGTATTGACACCAAATACGGGAATATGTAAGTACTACATTCACTATTGAAGCTTTTCTTAGATACTACATTAGGCATTTTCAAAACTGGGGCCAAAGTTGTCCCACAATCCAAAACTGACAATTTTGAGTCCCCATGGTTCCGCCCCTTTCGCTGAGCTAGGTGTAGGGGCCCTTCATTACGACACTCTATAAATCATGAGATTAATAATATTTACAAAAATCAATGTAAGGAAAGGCCGTATGATATGAAACTCTAATTTCTAGCGGCAATCGGCATGGAGTTATTAGTGCACCAAATGATTACGCGTGGACTTTGATGAGGACGAATTTCATGCAGTGATTTTTGGCTTTATGAGGAGATCAACGACTTAAACTATCATTGCCACAAATAAACAAGAACTGAGGATAGGAAACTTAGGAAAAAATTATGTAACAACGCGCTCGATTCCAAATGAGTCCAACAATATTGGTTGATCAAATGGTGTGAGCGCGCGTAGGTAAAATTTTGTACAGCGCGCACCTCCCACACATTTTATTTCCTCACATTTTATTCCAATCAGGATCAACAAATCAGGCAATTAATATTTAAATGGCCCGACTACAACCATCTCTTTGCTTTTTATAAGTTATTACTAATAAACCTTGCTTTAGCTTTAACCAAAGCCCTTTTGCGCGCGTCACGCGTACCACCAGAGAGAGCTGCGGCGTTGACTAGTAGGGGCGGTAAGAGCCAAAAATAAAAAAATGTCCCAGACTGTTGATTTAATCATTGTTTTAAGACGAGATTGTAGGTTGATAACCTACTGTCGCGGCCATCACGCGCTGACACGCATTTCTGGCCTGAAAATTATGAATTCGAAGCAATTCTAGACGCGCATCGCCCGTCATGAAGACGAGATTATATCCGTCTACCGTTCTAACGAAACGTATCACCAGGCCACGAAATGTATCACCGCGCCAAGGCTGCGGCGCAAAAGGGATATGCTCTGGTAAGATGTAACCAAAGGGTGCGTAACAGCCGCGCGCGTAGCTTGTTGTCGAGGTGTTACCCGACCCGCGCGCGGCTCGCAGTTTTCTGCTCTCGTTAGAATGTTAGACGGATATCATCTCGTCCGCGTCAAGTAGCTTGCGTAAGCACATGGTTACCGTTAAGTGAAATTAATCGAAGCGAATGAATTGTGGGTTTATTGTTGCCATTTTTATTTTATTGAATATTATAAGAAGTTTTAGATTTCACATAACTAGGTACTTGAGCACGATTTGCGCAAAAAGGCTCTGGTTAGAGCAAGTTTCCGACCTACGTCGCGCGTGGAACAGCTTGGTCATATTCTTTTTAAATCGAGCGCTAAACAGTTTCTTTAAATTCAGTAACTGATAAAGATTTGTATGCATTTGTGAAATATAGCATTGTGAATTCAGATGATTTCCGTTACTACTGCTTTTCTCCTGGATTCAAAAGTGATATTTGAGTTGATTTTTTCGCTGCTCATTAAACCACTCTCGATTTTAAATCAATCCACAATCTTATCTCATAGTTTTGTCCTAAGCTATTCATTGATTTCTATTAAGCGAAGTGAATTCTAAATGCATCGTAGCTGTCAAAAATAGAATATTACTGGCACCGACGCTGACCTGACCCCCGGGATTATCCCATGACGAAATTTCTCCAAAAATACATCTGAAAGTGGAAGTTTCTTCTATTTTATTTGTCACACCTGCACCCAGGCTTTTAAAGTTATACTGAATGAGCTCCTGCAAGATTTTTGATCTTTTAACGGAGACCCTCCTCATTCAACCCTCAATCACGGTTTTCCGGTTATTCAAATGAGTTGACCAAAAAAGATAGCAATCCTAGAGAAGATGGGCCCTTAGCCCACTCCTCTAGGATTGGCAGATCTGGGAACCGGACCACTGATTTCCTGCATAGTAAGTCGAGGTAGATACCACTACATCACCAACCCACCTTCGAATACGATTGATCTTCGAACCTTAACTCTTTCCTGGCTTACTTATCACATTCAATCCAGATCTACTAAAATTCAGAACACCAGCTTACTTGGATAAGCCATGGCTAGCCTCTCCAACGACTCTCAGCGAGAGTGGTCAGCTGCAGAATCTGCAGCTCCTCAAGGTAAGGAAGCAGGCCAACCTTTTCAATCATCCTCATATAGTGCCTCTGATATGTTTCGTCTAATTGCATGTTGCACCCATAACAGTTATATCACCAGCCTTTGAAGTTGCTTTTGTTGTGTTTTATCCAACATCTCTCCACTTAACTATCTGGAAAGATTTGGCTGAGTGACTAGAGAGACATCAAATTCATGATCAGGTCAGGCACTCTCAAATCTCCTGATATGATTAATGACTAACGAGATAGGGGCCTAAGTCAAGGTTCCCAACATTAGCCTGAGCAGAGAAGACTCGGCCACATTAATCACGCCCTACTCTAGAACATTAACGGACGACCCTCTCGGAGGGACTAATCCTTTACCACAAACCTGCCTCCAAATCTTCCAGAGAAGAGAGAGAGAGAAGCCGGTCAACTCCCTTGGGATGTGAAGGGCCCGGGAGCTACGCTCCCATCCGTTGGGCCTTGGTCCTGCCCCCTTAAAGAAGAAGAGACATAAATCCTCTGGTATCCTTGGCACTGGCTCAACAATGCTCACAACTAAGAAGTACCCAGCATGTTTTAAATTGACCATTTTTAGTTATAAAACTTGCCCTTTAATTGGGGTTTCACTGAGGAGGGTATTTGTTAAAAGATCTAGAATTTTCCAGAAGCCCCTGCAGTATAACTGTAAAAGCCTGGGTACAGGTGTAACAAGATACAAAAATCTAACTTGTTGATTATATGTAAATATATCTCGAAGGAATGAAAGAATGCTCATCAAGGCTATGGCTTTGCTTCTAGCTCATAAACGATTGCTTCCATCAGCTTCAAATGCACTGCCCGAAATCATTTTTTTCCATTCCTTCCACAAAAATCCCACTTTTGTATAACTGTGTTTTAGGAAAATTTTAAATTTAACAAAATCCATAAATCTTAATGTAAGACTTTGGGCATACATAGAACCTTGAAAAGTGCTGAAATTGTGTTAAGTGCTTGCAACTGCGGCATAGATTTGTGGAAAAGTCACAAAAACTGGAGGCTTGAGCTTTTCATAAAATAAATTGATTTATAAGTTGTATATAAATGTGGCCATTGTTTCCTTGCATCGTTCAAGTCTTTAGATCCTTCCTGGGCCGATATAAAAAATTGGTGACTTGCCAAAAACTGTTACCTAATTATGGTTTCAAGTGGGGAGGGGACCTTTTTCATATCCTCATTTCGGGCAAGCTCGACTCCCAGAGGTGTGCACTGATTGTTAACGGGTGTGTTATGTAGTTGCGGGTGGGCTGAAGGATCAACCAAGCTACATGATGTGTACTGAGCAGATGCTTGAACGGACACGATTTCCACTACGATAGTCAATTCAGAAAATTCATGGACCAGCACTGAGTCGGGTATGATCCGACAACCTCTGCATTGTCTAGATGAGTGCTCTACCAATTGTGCTACCGGCCCTATTACCTAATTACCTAATTATACTATAAAGCCATGTGTTGCTTTTTATATTAGATTGTATTAATGTGGCCATTGCATATATTTCAATCTGTCGTTTGAGTCCTCCAAAGCTTCCTGGGACTAAACAAAAAACTCGGAAAAAACTGTTTTTGTGAATATCTCTTTATTTAACATTCTGACATAAACCGGCACTCGAAAAACTAGTGATATTTTCCCCAAAACTAAAAAAGATTTGGTTGTATTGTCTCGGCAGTGTTTTCGCGTTTTTAAGGAAACAATATAAAAAATTTGGCAGTTTGACATGAGTAAACTCAACAGATCCCTAAGGCCTAAAGCTAAGGTTAAGTCTTCTTGTGTTCTCACTACTCTTAAGTTTTACCTGACCGAAGGACAGCTTAGGCAGTACCCACGTCAAACTGCTGTGTTTTTATATCATTTCCTAAAACTGGTAAACACCGCTACGACAATACAACAAACTGATTCTTGGAATTTGGTTTTGGGAAAAATCATTTGTATGCACATATTTAGAGATGGTCCAAGTGTTTCTCAATATCTGTCAAGATGATAATCAGAACATCAAAGCTGTCGACTCCTCAATCTTTCATGAACTACTTCAGGTGAGTTTTAAAGCTTTTTCATTACCAGTCTTACTTTAAGAAGAAGGATACCTTGATTTATTTTTCGTTTTCTTTTCAATAGCGTTTGTTTTTCTAGTTTTAAAAATATGAATCGATTATCATGTCATCATGAATCGATTGTCATACTATAATCTGTCTACAAGAAAAGCAACAACTTACTATATCTATTCTCTATTACAAATAGTAGCATCACAAAATGAATAATGTGATTAACTTATTGTGTTTTCCACAGTTTTCTCCAATAATTTCGTGTCTTGTCAATGGAAAGTTAGTTGGAAACAACCACAAGTTTCACGAATATGACACGGTCACATTACTTCCTAAGCTGTGTGGAGGGAAAGGAGGTAAATCATTATTCAGTTGCTTTGTCGTTTAAATTTTCTCCGAAACAAATAATTGACAAAATGAAAGACAACTGTGTCAAAATTTCAGGATATTACAACACTGTTGATAATGAGGTGGGAAATAAGAATGTTAGAGAAACATAAAACATTTTCACCCAGGTTTTGGGTCAATGCTCCGTGCTATTGGTGCTCAAATAGAGGCCACTACGAACAATGATGCTTGTAGAGATCTTAGTGGGAAAAGACTAAGAGACGTGAAGTGTGAGAAATTGTAAGTGAGAAATTGTAATGAACTCAAGAGGTTTTAACTGTGTACTCTACTGCTCTCTTTAGAACAATCAACACATAAAAAGCCAGGAGATCTTACACAGCTCAATTTAGTGACAAACTTTTCTCGCATTTTGTATTGCATTTTGTATTGATTTTCAATCACAAAATGATCCGACTAACTAAAGAACCAGTCAGTCTTTTTTAACCAGATCGACTTAATGTTATAAGTTAGGGCATCAGCGTTTGGTAAATGGCTCAACGATTTGTTGACTAACTTTCTTCTACTCAGGATGAAAGAGTGGTCAGCTAAGAAAGCGAACGAGAAAGAGGACAGAAAAGAGAGAAAAAGACAGAGACTGCAGAATGTTTTAGATCGACCATCTCGCATTAAGGCTGAAGACAATACTTACATAACTGAGGTTTGTAAATTAAACTATTCTATTTAACACTAAACTATTCTATTCTGTTTAATACAAGTGTTGATTGCTATACAAGATAGTTTCCTTGTCCAATCAAGGAATTGCAGTCAGAGGATAGAGTAAATTTCCCTTGTATAAAATCACGATATGCGACTCTTTAGACAGTGCCCCATTAAACTATTTAACATATTTATTATATTTTTTATTTATTATATTTTTTTATCTTGTCATTTAATCTTAATGATTTGTTATCTAACATATTAGAATAATAACAAGTATATCTTTGATACTGCTTAGGCCTCCTTGTTGGCCTCCTGATTGACTGTTTTCTTTTTTCTGTTCTTCTTCCCAATTGCCGAAAACCTTTTTAATTTTTCTAAAAAAAACAATTGGCAATTTCAAAAAAACTTATATCTTGGGACTGCTCCCTCAGATCCCTACAACTTCTTGCTTTCTAAGCTGATGTGAAACGCCGCCCCCTTAAAAGGAGTCCTGTCTACGTGCCTGTTTAATGGTGTCGTATTTATTAAATGTTGGAATATAATACATCATTACTGAAATCATTGTAATATCATTGCTAGAAAATGGCATTAAAAATAGTTAGTGTGTATCTCATTTTCGGCCCCTTCGTTAAAATTTCTCTCATATTAGCAATATGTGACGAATGTCGATAATTGTCTGCTCTTTTAATATCAGCAGTTGTTCTCTCTAATTATGACTAATTACAATCTGCTAGCCGGACATAATATTAGCCTTGTTAGCAGGTCCTGGTTTTTAGGTCTAAGTCTAATTAAGTTCAGGTTCACTTCCGTGCTCAGGACCTGCTAACGTGTTCAAAACTTGTTCCATCCCTGCATTTCGTCCTGAACCGTGTTTTACACGGCGCATGTACAAATACTAGATAATTACTGGTAGGTCAATAATTGTCACTTGTTGAGTTCTAGTGTTGTCTTTGATGCCGAACGCAGCGTTTTCAATATTCTTTGAGATAAAAATTGATTTATGTTTATTGTTTACATGTAAACCACTCCCTTAGCAATATGATGGACAGTTTAAATATTGCACTATAGTCATGTACCAAGCCATGAACTTTAGGTTTGAAAGATTCACGCATTTTTAAATTCCAGCCTTCTAAAACACGGTCAGGCTTAAGAATAAGGGCACACATTCATTTCCTCTTAGCTTAACGTTTTTCATTTCACTGAGAAGTTATGAATTACAAAGGTCATATCCAATGTTCTAATCCAACTGGAGAATTAGTTCTACCATTTGGGTTGTCAACATTTACCTGAAAGACTAAGAAGAAGGAGGATTAGACTACTTGTTCATTCCTTAGTGACAATCGCTTGTAACTAAGTAGACGTCATATTCATTCCAAATAAGAATAATCTTTTGTTTTTATCTCGTTATTAGCCGCCTTGATTTCAGGATACGTGTTAATCACGAACAAAATTACTACGTTTTAAATAAAATGTCTGTTATTTTTTCGTTGTGCTGATGACGCTATTCCATCATCAAAACAGGACACTTTTATAGATATGATTGTTTTAAGTTAGTTATCATGTACATAGTTCGTATGAAACTATTTGCTGTGCAACTGATGCTAATCAATGATCACCTTTACATGCTTTTGGGCGTGGATATATCTAAGTTTTAATTGCTACCTTAACAAAATAACTTCAATATTCAAACTTACTTATCGCTGTTTAGTTGTCAGCACCAACATTTCACATCTATGATGTCACTGCATGTCTCTCAGTTACAATAATATATCTCTTTGTAAATAGTAGATCTCGCTAGACAAGTCATTTATGCAGCCCATGTTTGAAATCCCCGGATATCATCCTTGCCGGATATTGGCACACGTACATACCAATATCATGTCAACTTTGTATCGGCATGACAAGTGCATTTTGAGGTTCTTTTTGAACGAGGCCATGTTTAAGTTCGCGGATTTATGCCGACCAACGTTTTGTTCACCTCGTTTGTTGAAGTTTAAATTAGATGAGTCGAGTTTGTCGCAGATTTATACTTCTGTTTGTTCCTTGCTGAAGCTGCATCTACTAGTAGATTTTACTGTGACATCTGTTTTAACATCAAGCTGAAGCCATGAGACATGAATACAATTCAATAATTGCACTGTTTGGTTGGTGCTGTTTTTGTTTTAATGAGAAATTAAGCTCTATCACTGCAGTCGCCCTGTCTGTATCGCAGCACGTCTGTTCTCGTATCTATTGCAGAAAAGTGATCATGTCAAGTATTGGTTACCAGTGCATGTGTTAGACGGGAAGCAGAGCTCTCTCTGAAACAGGAGCCGACATGTCTTTATCCTCACAAGACACAAACCTCACATTCTCCCGCAGTGGTTTAATTTCCAGCCATCACATTGTGTCGGTCTTCTCGGACACTCTTGTTGCAATAACCCTAGGCACCCCAATTACCAAGTGTTGTTTTGGGACGATTACGCCAAAATATAGCTGCTGTGGATGCTCAATTGTTCAGACTTGATGGCAGACATTTTCATCGCAGGTCGCTGTATAAGAAACGGTATTTTTGGGGAGGTGTCTGATATTTCAAATCCCTAAATGTAATGCTCCTGTCTCTGTTTTTAGATGTCAATTTGTGTCGATTGGACCATTTGAGAGTATTTCGCTATCGAGAACTAAGGCCGGGCAAATGCTCTCAGCCAGCAATGTAGAAACGACTCGGGCGAAATGCTACAGCTTGTCTTCGTGGCACCCCAAAACCCTAAGACGGGAAACCGAAGGGCGGCCCACTTTTTATGAATTGGAGGGATTAAATTTTATGACTAAGTTGAGTACAAGTGATACCATTTCGTTAGTATGAAGTATAAGTAACGTTTCATCCTTTAAGCGTAGGACATGATCACACTATAAAAATTGTCAAGTTCAAAATTTAACATATTATTTAAAATTAAATGTGCAAACCATAACATCATCAAACAATATTCAATCTTATTTATTTTTAACTATGTAACGATAAAATATCTGCAAAGAAGTTGAAATGAATGAATCAATCAAACTTATTTAAAATAGCAATCAATTAGCAATAAATATGGAAAATTAACGGTATCAAAATCGCAAAATTATTAGGAATCTTAAAACGTAATCAAAAAGTCATATAGAAACACACACAAATCGATAGACAC
>JH152763.1:157103-186202 GCA_000226015.1 Mnemiopsis leidyi | reverse complement strand
AATTGCAACTTGTCTAGTGCATTTCTCAATTTCTTATCAGCGTGTGTACTGTGTACTTTTATCACCTTATCTATATGAGATCTTTCCATGTGCTCAATTTAGTGTCTATCGATTTGTGTGTGTTTCTATAAGACTTTTGATTACGTTTTAAGATTCCTAATAATTTTGCGATTTTGATACCGTTAATTTTCCATATTTATTGCTAATTGATTGCTATTTTAAATAAGTTTGATTGATTCATTCATTTCAACTTCTTTGCAGATATTTTATCGTTAGATAGTTAAAAATAAATAAGATTGAATATTGTTTGATGATGTTATGGTTTGCACATTTAATTTTAAATAATATGTTAAATTTTGAACTTGACAATTTTTATAGTGTGATCATGTCCTACGCTTAAAGGATGAAACGTTACTTATACTTCATACTAACGAAATGGTATCACTTGTACTCAACTTAGTCATAAAATTTGTCATTCTATACTTGGAGGGATTATTTCTCAGGGAGACTTCCGCTTACAGAACAAACCGTCCAAGGATTTGAAAATGTTAAAGTAGAAATAGAATATAAGCATGGACCTTTTTAAGTCGCGCCTTTGCAAACGCCTATTCAGCAATGATAAGTGTGGAATCAGCGAACGCCATATTTAAATTCAATGATAATAACGGCGCGCACTTACGTTCTTATGTTTAAATTGACAGATATAACAATTCAATATGATAAAAGCTGAGTGGGAAGTCTCTGAGCAGGAAATCGCTAAGCTGAGTGCTGACCTGGGTCGCTAACCTCGTACCATGAGAGCTTAGAGCTATTTAGTTTATGAAATTATACGTAAGTATCGTCAAGCCAATAAGAGGTTGATATTCGGTCAAATCCTTGAAATGAACGGCGCAGTTCCACATGATTACTAGCAACATCATTTCTTGGCCTATGGGGGAGGATAATCGAAATCGTCTAGAACTAGAACTTGAGCTTGGAAATTTTGGTCTCCGTCCTAGCCAGGTCTGCTCTTTGACTCTTGGGAACCACCGATAATAATCTTTCGAACTGTGGACACTGGACTTAATTTAATGTTTATCGCCGAAGATTGCTAACAGTTAAGATGGGTAAGTGTACGATGTGCTTTGCTTTTAAACAGTTGTGACTAATTTATCGTTTCTGTAATCTGTATTCTCAAGAGTCTATTGCTTTTACGTAGAGTGTTAAAATCGTGTATGTGTGGCTGAAGTCCGAATTCCTGTGCGGCAATTTCAGAAACTGTATCGAGTTTACTTAACGAGGCTTTGTTAAACGTTACAGACTTCGCATTTAATGCCAAAGCCAAAGCCATCATTTAATGTACGCTGATTTAAAACAATTAGAATAATTGGTAATTGTGTTGATTCCACTTATATGTTTGACGTCTTCTTAATTATCTTAATCAGGGCTTTGTGCATTAATGCCAATGTCTGGGTTACACAAAGAAAGTCTTCAGTTATGCAGCGACTAAATTTCAGATGCGGTCTATGTCTGAGAGTGTAGAAGCTGCCATAGCTACAGCAATAGCAGAAGACGATCTAATCAAGCATGTTAATCTTCCAGCTCCTACCAAGTCAAAGAAATGGTAAGATTACGTCCCTCCTTGGACTTGTCTGTAAAATAAATTCAGCCAGACAAACATTAACTTGTTTTGTACTTTTCTAGCGAGGCTATATTGCGGTCATTGTCAGTTTCCTTTTTCTCAGTTTGGTAACATAAATGTAGCAGAATATCCTCAGTAGATGGCCAGGTAAGGGGCTGATCATTCAATTTTAATCAAATTTACTGAAACCTGTTTCCAGGTTTGACGAAGATTTAGACTCTTCAGACGAGGATGGTCAAGATGAAGCAGGATCGAGCAGCAGTGAACCAGACAGTTCTGATAATTCTCATCGAGCACAGACAGAGGAACAGACAAACGAACCCACTGCTGAATCTATGGACGGAACACATAGTGAAAAGGGGGAAATTAAAATAACTTTCGTTGATGAAACTGAGGAAACCGCTCCAGAGATGACAGAAGATACCCAAGCTTCAGTTGACACATCTCCTAATACTGAGTTGCTGTCAGAAGATATGACTCAACCTGTTGTGGAAGCAACAGAGAAGGAGACAGACAAGACTGAAGGTCAGGAAACAAGCTCTGTCGAACAGAAAGCGGAGCCTCCTGCTGTCGATTGGAGACACTTCGACTCAGCCGATGTTATGTTGACAGATCTTGGAGCAGATAAGATCAAGATGATTCTCTCTGAAATGGGGCTTAAATGTGGAGGCACCCCGATTTCCAGAGCTGAAAGATTGTTCTCTATAAGAAATCTGAATAAGGATGAGATTCCCGCTTCTCTGTTTGCCACGTCTGGCAAGGGAAGAAAGCGGAAAGTTGCCGAGTTTGTTGATCGATGAAATTGCTGGATAACTATTACCAGAGCGTCATACTCATTATCGGATCTTTATGTTCCATTTGGTATGTCAGACCTGAAAGTTTCTGGCAATCGTCCGGTAACTCACAAAGTGATGAGTTACACCGATTATGTGAACGTTACTTTTGGATATTCACGGAATGCAAAGGATCCAATATACTCCAGCCCGTTACTACGTATGAAATTATTGATTTGTTACTTACAGTAGACTTTTAATATTTTACAAATTGGGCATTGTGTAGTTGTTCTTCCGGTTTAGGTAGTACAGACTGCGAACGACCTTCTCTATAGGTTGTATAGTTGGTCTGTTTGGTTACTATCAAACCGATCGACCATCGCTATAGGTTGTATGGTTGCTCTGTTTGGATACTATCAAACCGATCGACCGTCGCTTTAGGTTGTATAGTTGCTGTGTTTGGTTACTATCAAACCGGTAGATCCCTGATCCCGTGGTCCGCTGTAATTTCAACCCTTCTTTTGTACTTATTCAAACGTTATTCCGGTCGTTTTTACCTGATGGCGGCCATGCCCGAGCTAGGTTTTAAAGAACGAAGCCAGCTCCCAAGAGAGATAATGACAGAGTGTAGGAGTGAGCTTCATGCAATTACCTAGCTCGGTCTCCTTGCTGCCGCACTGCCTGTAATTTACCTCGCGTACGTACCTGCGTACAAGCAACCCTAACATGTCTGACTTCCTTGGCCAATCTCCCAGGAGGAAATCACCTCTCATCCAATCATAAAAGGGATGATTTCGGCCGACACTCGCTCGGCGTACGTTTGTTACATCACGCCGTAATTGCGCTGATCAAGACAATATTAACTCACGTTTTCAATTTCGTTTAACCGGCACCTGGCTTGCTTTGTGAAAATTTCAGCTGTTTATTTTGTTGTTGTTGTCAACTCTAGACTTTTCCGGAAGATCGTGTTTCTAAATTATGATCAGAAATTTGCGTTTAGTTAATTCCCCTGGTACGAAAAATAGGCAACATGTTTTGTTTTGAATTCCGCTTAATGAGCTGGCTAAATCACCAAGGCTCATTCATTTAAACTGTAATTAACGTTTGTATGACTTCGTCTATGCGACTATTCTACCCAACTATAATGTAATAAAGATATTGCGTTTCTTAGTTAAGTAACACAAGTGTAATCAACCTCGTGATATTTAGCACCTGAATTATATGTTTTCTCCCAGTACTGCTTCTTTTGTGCGCTTTAATACTTGAAAAAACGTTCTATATGACATGTACTTGTACTGCATTTAATGATTTATTATTATAATTGTCAGATCTGTTTTAGATGCTTTATCTTTTAATCACCATCTGCATCATATCATGACATTGGATGAGAGAAATTTCTTCCATCTATCGATTGAATTGTTGTTGAGTTAAATACAACTTTTCACCCCGCTGTCTTACCTAAACCGCCGCTATCTTAACACCGGATAACAAACATACTCCGTATAGCAAAGATGGTACTGGTGCCAGTTACCGGTAGCCATGTCAGTAGCACTCTACAACGGAACACAAAAGAGTACGGCAAGAAGTTTCTGTTTGACGGTTGTCCGGACACGTGCTGGAACAGCGACCAGGGCGAGAGTCAGCACGTGGGGGTGAGGTTCGCACAACCTGCCAGTGTTAGGAGAATTAGGATTCAGGTACTCGAACTAATTGTTACCCCTCACCGTCACATCGCACTATTTTGCTTGTTTTCTAGCGCGGTCTTCTTTGTGTTACTTGATAATGTTTACCGTTTTTTTTCGAGATTTTCATGTGAGAACATATTATGGCATTATGGAATGATGAACGTTAGCAATTTAACTTGAACGTTGGCTGTATAATTGCAGTTCGAATTTCGCGACAAACCCAGCACACAGACATGATAACATAATATCTAACTTCTTTAATCTTGCTCAATCTGCAGTTTAACTCGACGTACAGTTTCAGGGCGGGTTTGCTGCTAAAGCGTGTCAGGTCAAAGTGGGAGGCGAGGTTCAAGATACCATCTATCCGGTCGACAGTAACACTATCCAAGAGTTTCCAGTCAACGTCTCGGGAGAGGAGTTGCAGCTCATTTTTTCTGGTTTTACTGACTTTTACGGCAGGCTTATCGTCTACTTGTTAGAGTTTCATGATACGTGAAATGTTTCAGATTCATGATAGTTGACTTAAGCGAGTCAAAGTGAGGTTTGGTAAGTTATCCGCGCCGGTACGCAGGGAAAGAGGAATGTTCGAGCATGTGCGCGGCTTGGCAAGTTGGCAGCTACCATTTGGATATTTGTACAAATCGGACGTTAAACCTGTCCAGTTAGTTCTATCTTGTCGTCAAGTTGTGATAAATTGGTATGCAATGTCCGTGTCACTTTATTTTTAGCTATTTTCATCAATACTTAGATGTTCAGACCTGAAATGTTCAGACTGTTTGAAATAGCGAGTGCAAAAAAGATATGAGAAGATAAAATGATTCTTTCAGAGCTTCTCTTAATCTTGATGTTTGTTCGATTTATCAATGTTCTAACGGCTTATGTCACCGTCAGATTTGGAAGCTTCAAATACCTTTTATATACATAATACGGCTTTTTATTTCTGTTTTGGGGATTCTCTATTTTAAGCATTTATTTTAACATTTTAAGTATATTTTTACAAGTTGAATGATGAAGTTTACCTGGTCTTACTCCAATTGTGGATGTTTTGGGTGCTTTATTCGTTTTTCAGTTTTTTCCGTTTAACACTCTTCATCACTAATTAGACTAGCCTTCAACTATTCACGAGAATTGTTACTTTTGAGACGTAATTCTTATTCAGATGACGAGACACAGCTCTAATTCAAATCAATGTATTTGTATGATACATCCCAATAGCAGCACTAACGAACTAACTTGTACCAGCTATCCATGACTACATGAGCCGGGGTACATTGCGGGGATCTCTCAGGCGACTCTTCTCCCTCACCTCCTCCGAGACGACCCTTGTAAAGACAGAAACTCCGCCCTCCACCAACAACCGGGTCCTCATAGTTGGGTTGGGGAACTATCCCGCACCTCGCTCCAGACACAGCGTTGGTTAGTGTATATTTTGTAGGAAAACCTTGTCACTTCATTTAAGAGACAAAGACCTGTTTCTACTGTTCGGATAAGGTCGCATAATTTCTGAAGTTATACGAACCATGTACATAATTTCTGGAGTTATACGAACCATGTTCTGCTTTTCCAGGACAGTACTTGTTGCACGCAATAGCAGAAAGAAACTCAGTGCAACTTTCCTACAAGCGAAGCTGCAAAGCTCACCTTGCTTCCTTCCACTACAACGATGCGGAGGTTTACCTTCTTAAACCAAAACATTTCATGAACCTCAATGGGAAAAGGTACTTGTCTTTCGCTGGATCATTCTTTATCTGATATTTAATATTTACCCGTTATTTGCCCGTTATTTCTTAGGTTATAAAGCTAAATCTGATATAATCAAGTTATTTCTGGGCGGCGAAGTCACATGACCCCTCGATCGAGTTTCAAATTCCTAACTTCTATGGACTACCAAAATAGATTCGTTATAAGAGTCTTCAAGCTAATAAATTGGATAATCGGTCAATCTCAGAAATATGCCTGTCACCTTCTTAATTCTTAAATTGCTCTTATTCTTTCGGATCTGTAGATCAAAAGAAAGCTGATCATAAATACCGCCCGAAATTCCACCCCAATTAACTCTCGTCTCCACAGCGTGATTAAAGCAACGTCAGCACTGCAGATCAGTCCGACACACGTTATCCTCCTTCATGACGAGCTGGATCTACCTTTGGGGAAGTTCAAAGTGAAACACGGAGGTTCAGCTAACGGTCACAATGGTGTTATCGATACACAGGAGAGACTCAAGTTCAGCGATGTTAAACGTTTACGGATTGGAATAGGTTTGTCTGAGAATCGTCACTCCACTTTTCATTTTTGAGATGTCCCGTTTTAGAGCTTTCGTGAGAGATTCGAAATATCTCGTTATCTATAATGCTCAAAGCAATATATCTTTACAATCTTGTTTCTCAATTTCAGGGAGGCCAGACAAAAAGAACGATGTTATGGACTATGTCCTGGAAGATTTCAACCGAAATGAGCGGAACCAACTAGCTGCTATGAAAGATACTATGATAGACACGGTTCATCAGATCATCGCTGTTATTCTCTCTCCCCCTGGTTAGAAATGTTCTTAGCTTTCTTGATCGCTGTGCATAGACTTGGACTAAAGAGTTGAACTATAGAGTATAGAGTTAAACTTTAGAGTTAAACTATAGAGTTAAACTATAGAGTTAAACTATAGGGTTGAACTATAGGGTCAAACTACATTAGTGTTGAACTATAGACTTGAATTATAGAATATAGAGTTGAAATATACTAGAGTTTCAGATGTCAGATTTTAAATCGGGATTTCGTCTGGTAATTGTTCATAAAGTAAATTTTTTCCCTTATCTAGATGAAAACAAACCTAAAGTAAATCAACCTAAAAAGAAGAAAAAAGCTAAGCCGGGCACTAAACACAATGATGTTACATCTGATGTTACACCCCCTGCCGAAGACCCTATTGTGACTGGTATTGCTATGGAGGAAAATAACACCATGGTTACCGATAGTGGAACAAAAACAGTTAGCGATGAATCCGGACCAACTCAGGCTCTGACGAGTGAGACAGAACCATCAACTCCGTTAGAAAACTCGGATCTCACATCCCAACCTTCTCCAACAGACAGGTAAACCATTAACCCTCCCTTTAAAGTTTCAGTAAACTAACCCACCCTGTCTCTAGATGCCCAGGAAGCGCACATAACGAAGCTGAACACTGCACTGGAGGATCTACCCGAGTGGAAGTACGAAAGGTGCACCCCCTCCCCACAGTGGACACCACCCTCCCCCCGCAACAACGCCAACCTCGCATCTCGTGTAGAACGTCAGACCAGTGCCACCTCGGATCCTCTCACCACTCTGGTGGTTCTCGGAGCGCTCCACAAAGGTCCAGCGTGGGGCTGTACAGTGTCGTGATTCTGCCTTCTCTGCTATGTGTAGTGTGATGTGTTCGGTTGTGGCTTTACCTTCCTTCCCGCTTTGTGTTCATGGCTCATGCTAATTCTGATGTGTTAGGTTGCATCCTGTGATCAAGTGCATGGAGTATATTGAAGCAGTGCAGCACCTCAAGGTTGGAAACCGCGGAGTGTACTTGAAGTAGAAGTTGAGCACTCATGATACTTTGACCTGCAGTATTTTGGGTTTCTTATTGGTACTAGATTGTATCAGCTCACACGCTGCATTTTTAGAGAAATCTTACTGTTAATGATAACGTTAGTGCATTCAGTATTATTAGCTTTGGGAGAATGCATCATAAAAATTATAACAACCGCATTATACTCTATAGTAAGGTCCAATCACATTTTCTATAGTAAATTAGTAATTTCTATAGTAAATTAGTAAGGTGTAATCACATTTTCCTTAACTAACATTGCCTCCCCACAGCTATCTACAATAACTAACACTTCCACCCCACAGCTAACTACAACAACACATCGAACCGGAACTCCAGGATCCAGGAACAAGCTCCTAGTACTCCAGGTTCCCCCGGCAGGAGACGCTACTCCAGCGAGACAGTCCCCAAGATATTCCCCTACGATGAGCTGGACGTCAGGAAGGATTGCAATAAGAGAGAGTCTAAAATAGACAGAACCTGTAACAAGAGACTTGATTACCGACATTACAGGATGGACAGAAGGGACTCAGACTCGAGTAGAGATTGAAATGTGATCTCGATTTCATCAACTCAGATTGTGAAAAATCGGAATGAAAGTGTTGATTAAGTTGTACCCTTTCAAAGTGATTACAGACCCTTGTTTTGTTTTGTTGAGAAGAGAGAAGGATGTTAAGGTCTAAGGATTGGTAAGAAGTTAAATTGATCTATATAGTAACGTTAATTTACGGTGGCGACATAAAGTTAAACTTTCATTTTGACGAAATTGTAAATGTGTCCCGGCGCTAACTTGCATATTTGATATTGTTATTGTTATTTGTGTTGGACTGTCTTGTTTTTTCGTGCCATTTCAAGAATTTAAGTTCAAATCCTATGCAGGATACAGCGGTTATAATCATATTGATAGAGTGAGACTTAGATAAAATGTAAAATGATGCTGGAAGTGGAACTGCAACATTTGTGTAAATGTAATGAATTGAATTAACAAATGCCAACAAACCCTATCAATATCGCATCGAAGCTGAAGTAGCACATTTTTTTATACCCGACTCTTAAAATTATCTGACGTAACATAGTATGGAAATGGAAGTGTCAAATGCATGCTTGAAATTTTGCATCATTTCTGGTATGGTCACTATATAACCTTTTTCACTACACACTACTAGTACTACTACCATCTGAAATGTAAGAAACTCAAGAAAGGTTTTGGAAGTACGAAATATATTTGTATTACAAATTATCGCAATTCAAGTCGACAGGTCATGTTGTAAATGTAATAGAGGAAGCTTTTCAGTATCTCTTTTGATATAAAATAAGCGTTTGATTTAAGATATTAGTATTACTCTGAGTTGCTGCACTGTTTGTCTCACGTTGTGACCCGGGGGGCGTGGCCGCGCTGCCGCTTCGCGGCAGTAGGGCTAGGCAACGTGTAGCAATGCACTGTCTGACTAGCATGAAGCCTTACCGGGCGATGCGCGGCTCTCTCTACAATTAGCCTGAGGTCCCCAGGTAAATGAAGCCCGGTTGTTACAGTTAATTACGGCTCTGGCTTACCTGTGCATAACTCAGTCCGTGTTGACTTCAGACTTGCTGATGCTAGCTAACCAGAGTCCATTAACGCTCGTCGCCTGCGCCTTCTCTAACAGTCTAACGATCCGCCCTTTTGAGCGCGTAGCAGCCGCGCGTGTACAGTGTTGCGCGGCGTGCGTAAGCACCTGGTTACCTAAACGCGCGCCACCAGCAGTAATATAGGGTATTAGCACCTGGTTCGGTGAACTTGTTGACTGTCAAAAAGAACCGTGGCCGTAGAAACAGAAAGAGCCGGGCCGCCCAGCTCCCGGTAAGCACAAGTAAAGTGCCAGCGGTAATTTACCGCGCCACCTGAACATGACACAGAGGTAGCAGCCACTGCACCGCGCTGCGCGCGCGGGGCGTAAGCACATGGTTAGGTGAAGGCTGTACTGATTTGGCTTGTCTGACTTCGTCCGACCCTCATTCGCAGCGAATAGAGGGAATATGGGAATAATAGAGGGAATATGGGAATAAAATGACAGGAGGGTTCGCGCTGCCGTACAATGATTTAGCAGGCTCAATTAAAAATTTTCAGCTGCATTCATGTCAATTAAAACATCAACGGGAGATGCGCGTCTAGAATTTCTTCGAAATGCGTGAGAGCGCGTGATGGCCGCGACAATAGATTATCAACCTACAACAAAAACATGAATCACGAAATCGACAAATTAATTGCTATGCCAACCGATCTTAGCTTTACTTACCTATTGAAATTGAAATTTTATCTGATTTAATGTAAACGATTTTAAATTTGAAATTCAATTTAGTGTATAAAACTAAAGCTTTAGGAATATGTGGTGCGGGAGATTTTTGGGAGATCTCTGATGA
This sequence comes from Mnemiopsis leidyi, assembly GCA_000226015.1. Classification (NCBI taxonomy): domain Eukaryota; kingdom Metazoa; phylum Ctenophora; class Tentaculata; order Lobata; family Bolinopsidae; genus Mnemiopsis; species Mnemiopsis leidyi. Next base: position 176,152 of record JH152763.1, on the reverse strand, counting down.
AGTTTGGAATAAAATAGTATGTGTCAATTATTTGGAAAATAAGTTAAATAAGCATGTAATATCTATTTTAAGGATAATTCTCTTGTAGCTCAGTAGAGATTTACAAACATTCATTAGATTTTACATATCCTACAAAATTTAAACAATTTGTAAATTTATTTAGATATTAGAGCTAAGATTAATAAATCAATTTTTGCCACAATAGGATGGGACAAAAGATATTCGTTATTTCTTTTTTATTACTAACATAACTTGCCACTTGGTCCTTTTAAGTTTTATAGCTTCACATGTTAACATTTTGAGTTAAAGGTATCAATTGGCCATGGCAAAAATATGATTTTTTCCTAAACACTAAAACTTAATTGGACACATTCCAAAAGTTTAGAACATGAACGACATGTGTACATCATATCATTCTTAAAACTCCTTTAACCCATTTTAAAGCTTAAAGAAAGTTGAAGAATTCTTTACTTCTTGAAGTAGCTTGTGCCAAAATGGGAACTATTTTTATATACAGTTGTGTTGCAAATTTTTATTAATTGAATTGTACTTTAATTCGGTTTTGCATATAATTTTTATATTTTTATAGATGTCTTTATTCGTCATCTTTATATGGGGATAATGCTGTATCAACATGTTATTTATTTATATTAATTATTGAATTGTACTTTCACTAACAGCTTAACAGGAAAAACAAAACTTCCCATCTCTCTCACTTCTACTGCATCAACATGTTTTCATAGACCAGTTACCCTTGCATCAGAATTTTACGAATACTTTGGGATTCATGGAACAAACATCTGCCCCAATTTTGGTTAGTATCAGTGGCATAACGATGGCCCGATTTTGCTGGTTGCTGGGGCGTGTTTGGTTTAATAATTTCACAATTTGTTTAGATTTTCTGCCCTATTTCACAATCCCTGTAAGCCCTTATACCTGGGGCGCCACTTGCGGGCGCCTTTTTACCGCCAAGGGGCGCCATATTGGATGAAGCTACAACGTTACGCCACTGGCCATTTAGGGGCGCATTTTCATCGCTGAGGGGCGCCATATTGGCTAAACTTACAACATTACGCCACTGTTTAGTATAGTTGTCATCTCACTATTATAGCTATTAGCAATCAGGTAGAAATTTCAGCATTATGCAATCTGTACAGACCTTGTACTAATAAATTTAAAAAAACGTTATTGGAAAAAGGAGGGTTGAAATCCAGTGAACCTCACAAAACTCTTGTCTTTTAAAAATATAAAATATGCTTTTTTGTAATCAAACTTTTGTTCTTACAGACATGGCTAATGAAACAGATTGGACAAGCAATCTTACTGTCTGGAAATCAAAAGATATCTCAAGAGACGACCCTTGCTCTTCTTCCAGTAGTGAAGAAAGAGCAATTAACAAAAACTATTGTCATATTGTTTCTACAGCGAATTATTATACCAAAGATTCCTCACTAAAGGATGGTGAAAAAAACGTTTTCAAGTGTAGTCTGTGTGATTACAGTGCCCGATGTACTTCACATATTCAGTCACATGTAAATAGCCAGCATATTGGGATCAAACCTTTTAAATGCAGCTACTGTAGTTTTAGGAGTGCACACAAGCAATCACTGGATACTCACTTAAAACGACATACTGGCATTCGTCCATACAAATGTCAGTTCTGCCTTTGGTCAGCTACTGAGAGTGGGCAGTTGAGAATTCACCAAAGAAAGCATACTGGGGAAAAACCTTTTCAGTGTTCAATATGCCCGTATAAAGCAGCTTCAAAATCTGCTATCTCTGAGCATCAAAGAATTCACAGTACTGACTCATTAGTTTTTAAATGTGTAATTTGTGAATTTTCCACCAGAACACGGGCAAAACTTCAAAATCACATGAAAATTCATGATCTGAAATATTGCTCTAAATGTCCATATTCTACAAGAGAGAGCTCAGAATTTAGAAAACATGCTAAGTCACATAAACTTAAATGTAAGTACTGCCTAAAGATGCTCAAAGACATAACAAAGCTTCAGGAGCATGAGTCAACTCACACTGGCGATCGGAAATGGAAATGTCATCTATGTTCATACAATAGCTCGAAGAAAATTCTTTTAGACAAGCATCTGAAAAGTCATCATCCTCAAAGCAACACTTTAGCAAATGAATCTAAATTATTAAGATGCAATCTTTGCTCATTTACTTCTGAAAGACCCTCCTCCATGGGTATTCACAAAAAGAGTCACAATATTTAATTATTTTGCCATTTGATTATTCACCTAGCTGTTATTGCAATGGCTATATGAGTACTTTCTAACAAGCATATTTAAAACTTGCGGTTTTTGAACTTTTAAACTTTTAAATGATATCATTGTACAATTAGGAAAGGAATTGGAGTGTGATAGAGAAATTCTTCACAAAAGTGCCAAAAAGTGTTCATTTTCGTTATCACATGACCTATGATTTCACTAATTGTATTAGCAACCGACTTTGATAACTGAAATACATATTGGCTTAAGAACAGCTTTTGTTCTTCTCAAAAGTTATTAGCTTTTGAAAATACATATGCCCTGTGGCAATTCTTTGCACTCTTGCTATTTGTGTGTAATTATCCTCACCTGTAAATTATAAATCTGAAAAAAGCTGGACCACAATCTCATTGCATAGCAAATTTCTTCATGTTAAAAACTGCCAGTGCTAGAAAATAAAGAAATTGCTGAATGAAACTTTAATGTATGATATGGTACTTAATTTATGATTACACTATCTTTTAGTTGGTGATTCAATGGATGACGGAGAGGCTGGTAGTCATATGCCAGAAGCGTGTTCAACACCAAGAAGCAACCTGAATGATGGACATGAAGCTCCTGTAAGTTATGTTGGAGGTAGTGGAATACAGAGGAGCTCTCCAGCTGATTCTGAAGAGTCAGAAGCAGATATACTAGAGCGCAGCATAAGGATGTCAAGTGGTACAAATCTGTGTAATGAAGATACTGTTACTGAATATAAAATTCAACAGTTAACCCACGAAATAGAGCCTACTACTGTCTTTAGTGGTTCAATAATGCATACTGCAGAATCTCCATCACAAATGAATATTGATCCTGCTTACTTTCAGTCTGCTGATCAAAACTATTCCCCTAGTCACAACCCTGAACCACAGCTGTCCAGACTCTTTTCTTCTTCAAGTGAAAATACTCAATTTCCATCAAATCAAGTTACATTGGATCAAAATCTTCAGAGCACAGCTGATGGATCTAGTCAACAACAAGGCCTCAAGGCAATAGATGTTCAGCCATCTGCACCAACCCTCCAGCAAATACAATCTCATTGTTCCATACCCTTGATGGATGTTTCTAAATTTCAATCCCCCCAAACCCCTAATCAATCAAAACCATCCCATTTGGGTCGCAGGCCAACTTTATCAGGGTCTTACATATATCAGACTCCTGAGGTTCATGGTATCCAAAATGAAATCAGTGAAGAACCGTCTCCTGATAACTCACATCATTCTCCTCAGGAGGGTATGAAGATCACATTGTCACCAATCACATCACCTCACACTTCACTGCTTTTAAAGCCATCAATCCATTGGTACTATAGCAATCCTGGTGGCAGTTGGAATCCATTTTCTTATCGTGACTCAGAAAAACTGGAAAAAGTCTATACATCCAGAAGTGAAGGTTTGATGCCACAGTATTTCGTATTTTCTGAAAACAAACCAAAGTAAACAAACTTTCTGGCTACGTTTGATATAGGGCTTAGACAATAGACATTCATCTTTATTAACTGTTATCATGCATATACAGGTAAACTTCTATTTACCGGGCCTCTCGGGGAAAAGGAAGAAGACCTGGTAAATCGAGGGACACGGTAAATAGAGGGATGGTAAATATAAGTTTTACCACATTGAGAAGTATCGGGGGAAATAGAGAATGCCCGGTAAATCGAGGGATACTGTAAATAGAGGCACGATAAATAGAGGTTTTACTGTACTCATCTATTATGAAACATGCCAGGTCAGGAGTTTGATGATGGTAAATTACAAGTCAGCACCGACGGAGGAAGATACGATGTCAACATGGCAGCAAGGCAGAGAATACCTGTTTACTGGGATGGGTGTGCATCTGCTATTCGACGCTGCACTTGGTTCTATCGTGGTAACAATGACATCATGCAGCCTTATAATGAAGACAAAGCTAAAATACTTGAGGTAACTTTTACTCGTCAATAATTGATACACTATACTTAATATATATGCCTAGTAAAATTATCTGAAAGGTATAAACAGTCTTTGCTGCATATTGTCAATTCAAAATCAAAATATATGCTTCAACACAAACTGAATAATTTTGTAAAACCGATTTTTGCAGGAGCATTACGCTACTGCAGTAAAGTTAAAAACGTTTCCAATGAGGGTGGAACTTGGAAATGGAGAAGTATGTTATTTTTACTTAGATTTTTCATTAGATGTTCATGATTTACAAAAACTCATAGGTAGATACAATTAAAATGCTGCTGTGTGATTTGTTATGTACGGGTGTTAAATCGTATGACTAATTCGTTCCAGCACATATTTTGTAAATATTTTATTTGTGCAAGTTTTCAGTATATCACGAAACATGTTGAAAGTAAAAAATCTTACCGCCAGGTGGTAATAATAAACTCACATACGATGATGGTGCAGTATACACAGCAGACAGCTGACTCTGATCAGAACGCTCCCCGACTTGTGAAAAGAGGGGTCCCTGATGAAGACAAGATACCTCCAGGTCAGACTACCTATGTGTTTTACATTTCTCATCAATAATATCAAAATAAAGACCTGAAAAGTGAGCACGTGTACATGTGTTCTGTGTGTGTGTATTCAATCGTTTTTACGTTTTATCTTGTCTATTGCACACAGTTCTTTGGCAATTATAACACTCTAATTTTGAGAGTGAATTGTGTTTTATAGATTAGTGGCTATACCTTGCAAATTGCAATACATCGCACAGATGAAAATTTTATTTATCATAGAAATGAAGAAAAAATAAAGTCAGTTCAACTTAATTGTTAAGTCAATTCACCAATTCAACCTCCAATCAATGATATACTTGCAGATGTAACACAAAAAACTGCCAAAGTTACAAAAGTTATGACAACAATTCTAATTTCCTGACTATTGTGGACGTTTTGGCCAAATGTTGCATTCTCAAACAATTGAGTTGATACACTATCTTCCTTCAGTAATTCTTTTATATTCGCATCCTGATCAGCAACTTTAGATTCTGTCCTAAACTTAACGTCCCCCTCAGTTACATTGTAAGCAGGGTTTTCAAACGCTTCTACAGTTTTGTCCATGTTTGCTACTCTGCGGCGACTTTTCTCGATTTCTTCCAATATATCTGTCTTCCAGATCTTGATAACTGCTGCTATTAGAATTATCGTGTCCGAAGTCATCCAACCTAGAAATATCCCTGTAACCCCCAAATTAGTGAGGAAGATCGTCATGATGATTAGAGGAAGTCCCACGAGGTAACAAGACATGCTCATTGTCAGAGCGGTGAATCTCTGTGCCCCAAATGCTATCAGCACACCTTGATTCAAGCTAGTCTGCAAGTGAGTTAGTATCAGCCCTATGCAGGCCAACCAAGTCACACTGGTAAATGCATCTATGACATCTGGATCGTCCTGAAAAATTCTGACCAAGTATTCTCTGAAGAAGTAAGAGATAACAGCGGTGGGAACTGCTTCAAGCAGGGTGTTTATCAGGGTGAGCTGCATGTACTGTTTGACCCTGATAACACTTCCTTCGACGAGAGCTTTCCCTATCAGAGTTGCAGCTGTCCGAGATATGGCAAACGATGTTGCCCACCAAACCGACATTATTTGTATGTAGATGATGATCACAGAGAGAGTGGTTGTACTGGCAAACTGGCTACAAAATGTCGATATCTCGTACAGAGCCACTTCTGCAAAGACGTTTATGGCTCCAGACACACCTAGTTTTATCATGGGTTTCCAGCCCAACAATACCCTCATGTTCATCCCTTTCCAAGGAAACAGTCCCTTCTTTATGTTCACCACGCAAATCCCAACTGAGACAATTAAAGCCAATGTACGCCCTGTAATTGCCGCGAGCCCAAGACCTTCAACTCCAAGCCCTAGTACTGATACCAACAGGTAATTTGCTAGAATGTGCACTGTCGCCATTACTAGCGAAACAGCGTATACAATCTTGTTTTGACCTTGTATAGCAAAGTACCTTAGCATCATCGTCACTGCATAGTCAAGAAATTCCACAATCAGTGTCATTCTCAAATACTTCACTGCTAAGTCTCGGAAATCCTCCATCGCCGTCTCACTACCAGCATTAACCGTTGGATAAAGACCGGAGTTGGGAAGCATGCGAATAACGTAGACCAGATTCAGATAGGGTCCCAGAATTGTCAAATGAATCATCCCACCTTGCAACAGACACTTAACTAGAACAGTCGCTAATTCCCCTGGCTCTGATGAACCATATACCTGAGGTCCGTATGTATCAAAGACAGAGGAGTATCCTGAGGACACAGACATCACCACAACGTTGAAGATAGTGTTAGCTAAACCCACTCCGTCAAGATGAGCCTGGTTGATGTTACCCGCAAAAAGGACTGTCACAAACGCCAGTGAAACTGATGTTACGATGATTGAGAGGTATGACATGGAAAGCTTGATGAATTCCCATTCTTTTGCGAGAAGTTCTTTCGTTGGGTACTGCATTCTTTCAGACGGTTGCAAAAATAGTACAACGTTAAATCGTAAACGAATAAAATGTTTAGGTTTTTGCTTGTACATAATTTGTCCTTATCGCTGAATGGAGAAATATGATACGCTTCCTAGCAATTTACTCTATTTTGCAGTTTGTGCCCACTGCCCAGCAATTGGCGTCAGATTTTTTTGGGGTAGAGTCGGGAATCTTTTTTATCGTGTGACAGCTTTTAATCAATGATAACCCAGAAACAACCAATAAATTTTGAGAAACGCTGTCACATTATAAAAATAATTTCCGACTCCTCCCGAGGAATGCTGACGTCATTACTTATTACGGGGGTCGGACGACAATTCTTTTGAAATCGAATGAAGTTGCAGTTAAACGATTTGCTTTTCGCAGCATTATTATCGTTCTCTTATCAGTTGTAAGATATCAGCAATTTGTATTACAGCATTTAGCGGTGTAACTTGTTTTACACCGGTTTGGACATGGAATTTTCAATCAACGCCCTCAACAAAGCAACAAGATGGAGGATGATCTGACTTCCGCTATTTCTTCTATTCTCAAACAAGTCAGCGTGAGCAACTGAAAAGCGAGAAATTGGCTTATCGAAAAGCTTTAATAGAATGTCGGCAGCAACAGTTGGATTCAGTTAAATCGACAGTCATGTCGTGAAAACAAAATCCTTCAGCAAACGTTATTAAGAAAGTGGTGCATAGCACAGTTGATCAAAATGAACGGTACAAGAGTTTTATCATTCACGTCGCGACGGAGAAAGAGGATAAGAGGCCAGAGGATATTCTCACGGACGTTTTCTTCGATTGGAACAATCATGTTGATTCTGTCAGCATGCCACAAGTTGTATCAGTCAGTAGAATAGGAGTTCAGAAGTCAGAACTCAGATAAGTCTGTTGCTCGGCCCATCAGGGTAACACTGACTAATTTAGATGATGTCAAATCGGTACTCAGCAGAAGCAATCTTCTCATGAAATCACCGGAGGAGTACTTCAGGATTCAGGAAGCTGTATCTTGCACCAGACAGAACTCCCGAGGAGAGAAAAGAACATCAGAAGGTTGTCAGCGAGATGAAAAGGCGGTTTGAATCTGAACCAGAGAGGTACCATTACATTAAGGACAGGCGTGTACTAAGTGTTGATAAACGCTTATCTACTTCAGATAATAGTACAGAAAATGCGAACCCTTAAATGTGATGTATATTATGTTGATTTAATTGTGACTTGCTGTGTATACGTATTAGACCAGTTCAAAAAACCAAAATATCATTGAACAATTAATAGGTGTCAAGGCTAATCTGTTGCTCTTGGGGCTAAATAACAACCAAAAAAATTTTTAGGCTTCTACTCGACCCGGAACACGTGGCTCCTGCCGTGCCCATATTTTTCGGGAGATTTTAACAGGTATTAATACGTATTACATATATTGCGTGCGTATTTACTAGTGTGATTGCATTGAAAGAACTCTACAACTTTAGTAATTGGGCTAAGATACGAAGTCTGCGCTATGAACTGTTTTGAGTCCGCTTCAGTTTTTAAAGGATAACTGCCACGCATATGGTTTTTCTCCCATTTTAATGCCATACATAACTGGACAGTTTTAGGTTTATATTTGGGATTATATGATTTAACTAAACTTATCGATTCAGGTATAATGAATTTGTATTTCAAATGTTATATACTGTTTGAAGGCCCTTAGATGCCAGCCCTTGCCAGGGCTATTCTACTGCTAAATGTTAACATACTTGATAACTTTGATGTATGACGAGTGCATCCTCTTGGCTGCAGTACTACATTGTAATAGTACCAGATCTCTTCTGTTCAATATGTTAGAAATATTCATCGAAATGTACATAGTACCACTAAATTTAACAAATGAAACCCGGAGATCGTCAGCAGAAACACACGAGCCCTAATCGTATATTTCCACTAACAGTTCCCAGTTTAACTGCTCGTTTCTGAATTCTGAAGAAGCTTACCGCTGTCTCTACATAGAGGTCGTACCAAGTACCCAAACCTCCTTCCCTGGATACAAGTGATGTTAGTGTCACCATGTTGCTGACTTTTATCACAGCTTACTTGCAAAACTGTGCCGGTAAGAACCGGCAGGCTAGGAGCTAGAACCAGGTCTGTAAGATTATCCGGCAATTTTCCACAGAAATCTGAGGATTTGTGATCATTAGTTTGTGTTGTTAATGTGTTACTGAATACTTTATCTCTCTTTATACCCTGGCGCCAATAACTTGTTCAGAAGAACTTCTAATCGTTTGCAGAATAGATTTAATACATTCACGTATATATGCGTAAATGTAAATATATATATACGTAAATGTATGATATCTATTCTGCAAACGATCGGAACTTTCCCCAAAACAAATATTAGGTAAAAAGTTAAAGACGATTAAAAGCCCAAACAGTGGTTACATGTCTTGAGACAAACCTTGCTGTTTTAAAAAATCGCTTGCAGTGTCTTCTTTCTGAATCTTTATGTAGTGAACATCGCGTTTGACCAAATCTTTGCATTCTCCAGATATTGAGCTACTGGATTCATCACTGGATTCATCGAAGTTTACCTCAGCGACATTTTCTCCATTACAATGCAACTGGATGGAACTAGTTGTTTTAGTCACCTTCCAGACATTGTTGGGGGTGTCAGGGAGGACTGATTTGGAAATTTTTGTTGTTGCACAGAAAATCACCCACAACAATTCGTGCTGGGCTATTTCACGAAAATTTAGAACCATGTAACTGATTCTAGACTTGTTAGCATCGAATAAGTCTACTTTGATCTGCTCATTACCTCCAAGCTCAGAGTTGGAGAGTATTTCGAGTGGGAAGTTCTCCAGGTCATGTAGAATGAGCTCATTTCGAGTTATGAGATTCCAATCTGAAAATTCTTTATGAAAATCCGTCGACGGTCATAATGATAATGTTGTAGAAAACATGGGAAAAGTCGTTTTCAACAGGTTAAAAAATAAAACAATTTAAATGCTCACGCTCGGTATTTTTGGAGTCTTCCAGGCATTGGCTGGAAGACCACCGGCATCTCGTCACAAGTGGCGAGAGAGCACCCTGACTCACATCTGAGTATAGCGCTGAATACCGGTAGGTAGGGCTGAATACCGGTTTGAACCACCTCTATTTAACGACCTCTATTTGACGACATCTATTTCAAATTTCATTTATTTCGCTAATGCCTTTCATTGCTTTATAATTTTTCAATCTAAGTTTGACTGGTGATGTCCCGTCACATTGTACTTTCAACTAACCTGTTGCAGAATCTTTTACAGTACAGGCAGGTTTTTTGTCCGGATTAAGATCGTAGTGCCCACCGCTGAAGCAGGTAATACTGTCCTGTCCTTCCAAGATCAAGTTTTCGGCACACAAAAGTTGCACTACAGAACCAGTCTGAACAGGAAACTCAGCCGTGGTAAGAAGATAGGACCATTCTCTGTTTGGACTTGGAGCTGAACACTCAGCTGAAACAGTTCGCTAGTGAAGAGATTAGATTTGATTACATTTGAGATTAAATACCAGATTTAGATTTAGATTTTCCTTCCAGATAGAAATGGTAGAATGGTAATAACTCCCACATCGAACTACAAGGTACCTGGTTCAAGACAGAAAGGTTGACGGTTAAACAAGAAGAAAGTTCCACCATAACAGATAACTTCACTGTCTCCAATATTTCTAGCTTGACTTTTCTGACACGTCAGAGTTACTTTGGCTCCTGAGCTGACAGGGAAGACAACTTCTGTGTCCATGTCTTTCCAGGACGGATCAAGACCACTACATTGACCTGAAAAGTTAACAGTTCTAGCAAGTAACTAGATCACAGATTACGATAACACTGATTCGTTTTTCATATGTTACCAGTTACTTTGTCACTGTTCATTATTCAATCAGAGTATAGTGAGTAAAGCACTGGGGAAAGGTTTAGCAAAGTCAGGAGGTCTAGATGTTAATAGATAAGCCTAGATGTTAATAAATACGAGACAGTGGAGCTATCTGATTTAGAGATAGATGTACTGGGGCCTGTGCCTCGTTTGTACCTTGCAGTTTTGTGCGGTAGTATGATGACAGTAAGTCCAAAACTTCGAATTTAAGCTTCTTCTGTGTTTTAAGTCTATCTTCGCAGAAAGTTGAAACTTGCTCATCATACGAGATATGCACAACTCTAATCTTATCATAGTAGACAGAGAAGAATCCTTCACTTCGGTAAACTGTCCAAATTGATGTTTTGTTGGTATTTTCTTTGGGAATTTCGTATCCTGTGTTCTTGTTTGGCGAACAAAATTCCAAACGATATGTGATGTAACCATCCCTATTTTTCCATATCAACAGTAGTGTCGACACCTCCCCGCTGTGTAGCCTGATTCTTACATAAGTGTCTTTTAGCAAAGGTACCGTCCACACCTCTAACGGTACGCTTAAGTCGTGGTCGAACAGTTCATCAGCCGTGACCGGCTTCCAACCTGTGATTTGTGAGCTCTGTGAGGGTCAATTATCAAATCCGTGAATTTAACGATAAACGCGAAATTCATGTAAGTGGGGAAAAAAGCGGAAGGTCTGAGTCCTGAGAATAGAGGCATGGACTAAACTGAACTTACCTGATTCAGGGGTGGGCTCGCATTTTGGCTCTCCCTCACCCTCTTCGTGATAGTAATGTTGCCCATTCTGACACGTTAACGTTGTGGGACCAATTAACTGAAAGTCCTCCTCGCAAGATAGCGTTAGTACTTCTCCAGCCGGGATTGGGTAATCCTGATCAGTATGTGACAGCATTTTGAATCGCTCTAGCTTTGCAGGCAGTCGAGTGCAAGTCCCTGGCGTGGGTTGATAAGTTTTTTTTATTTTGTAATTAATCTGTAGTAGCGGTACATCACAATGAATGTATAGGGTTAAGCAGTCCTAGCATAAAATAAAATAAACAGTAAAATTTGAATGTCGCACAAAAATGCTCTACCAGGTGGAATGCACTGAGGAGGCCTAGTGAAGGTATACAAAGTTCCGCTGTAACACGTGACTTCCTTGTCGCTAAACAGTCTCGTTCCGTCCTCACATGACAAAGTAACCACTGTTCCTGACCCAATGCTGGTTGATGATAGGTCCGGATCTGATGTCATCCCTTCCCAGGTCGGGTCCAGTCCATGACAGTCTGAAAGTAAGGGAGTTGTCATTCAGAGGATTTAATTAGGATTGTCAATAAGTCAGGGAATAGTGATCTAGAATAACGATGTGAAAGTGACGCTTACAGCGTCTTAATATCACAAAGTCTAAACCTGCTGGCTGCCTAAATCTGTAATAATCAGATGCTGTGTCGAACAAGTAACGAAATCTAATCTGAGTGATATCTCTTGACCACACTCGTCCACAGTGGTTAATGCCATCGTCAAAAGTAATGTTCGCCGCTATTTGGTCATTACAGTGGATCAGAAAGGAGGTTTTTGTGCTGAAAAATGTCCAGATTTTTACCGCCGCTTCGGGAAGTGTAGCGGTAGCGTGCAAAGTGTATCTATCCGAGCTGCAACCAAAGTTCATTTTGTACTCTGCAGTAAGGTCTCCGCCTGACAAACGTAGAGTCATCTCTTGACCGTTAATGTCAAAAGTTAACTTGTCATAGGATTTTGCGGCAGAGTTAGTGATCACCTCGAATGGCATATTTTCTATCTTCTTGATTGTAGTTTTTCCCGGCTCCACTTTTTCCCATCCTGAAAAAAGTTCGGTTTGAATATCCTAGATGTAGTGACATTCTTTGTCGCAGTTAAAGTTTCACCATTTTATATCGCGAAAATAGAAAACAAATTACACATTCAGACTTACCCGAAGTAGCAGTCGGGATGCATTTCGGGAGGTCTCCATTTGTTCCTGAGTACTCAAAATACATGCCAGAAAAACATGTCGCACTCGGGCTGCCTTGGTCAAGCTGGAATCCGTCATAGCAAGACAGACTGATCTGAATTCCAGGTTCCAGGGAAAAAGGTTCTGTTACTCCAGGGATAACATATGGTATCATTCTACCAGCCGGCAGTTTGTCACAGGTTGCTGAAGAGGTGTGGTCTTTCATAATGATAGTGTGGAATGCAATGTGAATTGTGGGAAGTTTATCTATATCACATCTGTAATTTTTATTCAAAACTAGTTGTATTAGAACATAAAACATGAACCATACAACATAAACCATGTACATAAAACATAAAAAGTGAACACTTAAGTGTAAAATTTCTACATAGACTTCTTACCTGGGGCGATACATTTAGGAAGTTCATCGTAAAGAAAGTAAGTATCGCCGTAACATGTGACAGTGGAATCTCCAAACAGCTTTTTTCCTTCATTTGCACCAACCGTGTCGCACTCAACGTTTATTTCTGTGCTGCTTTCCACAGGATATGTAACAGAGAGTTGTGAAGTATCAAGGTTTTCAAGGTTGAGACCTGTACACTTTCCTGAAAATTGTTGCAAGATATTCAATGAAATTTAGATTAAGTAAATCGTAAGGTAACTATCAACAATTTGCAGGTGATAGAAAATTGTTCTTTTACGTAAACTTTATATCAATGAGATAAAATACAGATTACAGTCAGCACTATTGAAGCGATACAATCTTTTAGTTATGACTGAACGGTCCAAACTAAACAATTTTTATATGTAGATTTAACCAAGTTCTACTGACCCGCAGGTTTTGCACGGTACATCTTAGAGGCAGTATCAGTAGTAGGAAACTGAACGTAAACCAGTGGATAAGCATTCCATTTATAATCACAATCCCCATTTATATTGTTGCTGAAAATTAGGTTGATCGCCACCTCATCGTTGCAGTGAATTGTCATAGATTTGTCTGTCTTCCGGACTGTCCAAACCCAGTTTCCGGATAACCTATTGCTGCAGCTTGGGGGCAAAGTAAATTCAATCCATGAAGCACAATGATCGCTCATCCAAAAAGTGTATCTGTTATTCCCCAATGAGATTTGGAGAGTTCTTGTTGAGTATTGTCCCTTATTAGCTGCCAAGAATAGCAAGTGAATTTTTTTGTTGGCGTTTAGCTCAGCGTCTGTTTGTATTTCCAAGGGAGTGGAACTTTCGTGAGAAATTTCAGCTGCACCCTTATTGATCGTATGCCAACTTCCTGAGAAGGAGCAAATCATTTTGAGATTTTTATCCATGTTGTGATGGAACTCGAAAGGGGTAATTCTACGAAATCTTTGTTATGATGGGACTATAAGTATTTTTTTGTAACAAATTAGACGCTGTTCTTAAATATTTCAATATCAGAAATTATTTCAATAGGTATAACACCTTTAATCTTCTGGCTGTAAGTTAATTGTCAGGTGACCGGCAACAAGCATAATTCTGAAATAACTTTATAGACGTATAAATTAATCGACTAGTAAAATCTTGACTAATAAATAAATAATACTGATAAAGACACTGTCAAAAAGTTATGTCTCACACAATAGATAAACCAGTGACTTCTCCTGAATTTCTGGAATCTTTTTATGACGCACGCATTTCCAGTTTAATTTAAATACCGTTGTAGCAGTAATTGTGTAGTAGTCACGGTTTTATCTATTGAATGAGACGTCACTTTTTGACAGTGTTATTTATCAATATTTATGATTTATTAGTCAAGCTTTAGATACGTTATTAAACGTATATAATATATAATAAATATATTATAAAGTTGTTTATAAAGAATTATGCTTGTTGCCTGTCACCTGACAATAAATTTTCAGCCAGAAGATTAAGGGTGTTATACCTGTTAAAATATTGCAGAACAGTGTCTAATTTGTTTCAAAAAGATACTTTTTTTCTATGTCATAGTGCATTATTGATATGATGAACAATGACCTATCAACTAACGAGATCTAAACCAGTGAACCACATTCTGCGTGGCCTCCCAGATTTTAAAAGTCAGACTCACCATGACATGTTGTGGAAAGGAGAAGGATGAGTAAAAACATAACATTTCCCATGTTCACCTTCAATCTGCAACAGTTTCTTCATGTACTGTTACAAGTAAGATGTAACTGTTACAAGTAAGATGTAACTGTTACAAGTAAGATGTAACTGTTACAAGTAAGATGTAACTGTTACAAGTGAGATGTAACTGTTACAAGTAAGATGTAATAGTTACAAGTGAGATGTAACTGTTACAAGTAAGATGTAACTGTTACAAGTGAGATGTAACTGTTACAAGTAAGATGTAACTGTTACAAGTAAGATGTAACTGTTACAAGTAAGATGTAACTGTTACAAGTAAGATGTAACTGTTACAAGTAAGATGTAACTGTTACAAGTAAGATGTAACTGTTACAAGTAAGATGTAATAGTTACTTCGTGTAACTGGACTGAGTAGTTCTGTTACTTGGTTGTAACTTTCAATGTTTATCTTACTGTCTGCTTGTTAACACGTTCTTCGTTCCCTCGTTCTATGATGTTTCACTATCAAACTATTTCAAGCAAAAAGGTTTAGAAAAGATATTGAACAATTTATCATGTTTCATTTTATTATGTCTTAGTCTAACGGAACTTGGCCTATAAATCGTCTTTGATAGTTTGGGTAACATTTGAGTCATCGGTTGAAGTTCTGAAAACTGTTGTAACTTTAAAGTGATATTTAAGATTCTGCAATTCGTTTATTCATTATCTAGGGACGTGAGAGTTCTTAGAGAAATTTTTAAAATTCTGAAAATCCTAATTTCTATTTTGTTTATTTTTAAATCAGCTTGGAAGCAAGATAAGGCCTAATGTCAAGACATAATATTTCACGAAACCCAAGATTGTATTATGTAATTAGATGACTAGATGAGGACATTTCGACCTTGCATGCTTGGTTGAAGAACTTGTTTGTGTAAAAGTACCAAGCATTCGTGTAAGACTCGGGTGTTGAGACGTAGTACTATTAATTAGAACAAAGTGTCTCAGCTCAGATGTTGTGACTGTCCGGTCAAAAATCGCCTTCAAACAGTCTGTTAAAACATGAGCCAGGTAATCAAAGCAGCACATAAACAAGGGACACAAAGCAGTGGGAGGGAGAAGGAGAGAGCTGATTCTAAAACCTCTCCCATAATCCATTATCACATTATGTGATTAATGTGTACTACTTGGAGTGTCGTTACAGCTGTAATAGAGGGTCTTTCATTTCGTTGTGAACAATTGAAAATATAGCCGAGGTTTGAGGCACACGAACAACTAAGATTACAAAGGATTACAAGGATGTACAATAATTACAGAATATATCGTCTCAATACTGAATACATTGGTAATGTTAGATGGATAAGACAGTTTGATAGGAGGAGATTTCAACAGAATTGAATGACAAACAAAAAAGCTGTGTAGTTATATACTACTAGCATAAAGTTCTCAATCTAAAAAATTTGTGGACAATAATTTTCAGTTCAAACTTAAACATGTGATGTTATGACAAATACAATTAGAAATTGTTTCATGAAACTCAACCGTTTAGATTCACCACGGTTGCGTACAGAAAAAGAAGATAGAACTGTACGTGTTTTGGAAACCAAATTCTCGACCTCCCCACGATATCCTGTATATTTGGATATGTGCTTTACAAGCTCGATGTTTTGCTTTAACGTAACACTCTAAGAGTAAAGAGTAGACTAACACAGTTCGTGCTCTCACCTAATTCCATTGTTCTAGACGTTTATCTGGCTCCTCTAACCCCCGAGAAGGAACATCAAGGTTGTGAATCATTCGCCCTAGAAAATAAAACGGTTATTTAGCCTTCTTAGATCTTATCTGACACGTAGGAAAAAATCAGCTTTGAATATGCAAACATAAGTTACACCCTCCACTGGGTCTTGGATGCGTTTTTATATTGTATATCAAACTGGGAAACAAAAACTGGACAATTCAAAGGAGCAACTTCAAAATCTGATCAGTGCATTACAAACTCTACGGTCTACCCACTATCAAAATAGTTCCTTCCACTTTTCTCTAAGGGTGTACGTAAGATTTTCTCTTCAAGAAATTTGACTTCATCAGTATATTCTGATTCAAATGGGAAGCGTGTGTCACAAATCGGTGGGTTGGGTTGGTAAATACTACTTTAATTTTCCTTACACATGTAAAAATAGGTGGATCGTATCTAAAACAAAGCTCAGAATTTTACTCGAAATTGCGGTAGTTTACAGCACAAATTGAGTAACTTCCAATAATAAAGCTTACTTTATCAATGTCGCCTTTTCCTAGTTTAATGGTAGAAACCTATTAATAGTTTCTAGTTTAAACACTCTTCATATCCCCTAGGTGATAGGTATTCATCTGTTAGACTAAATATAGGATTTGTTTTTTGTTAATTGCATTTTATTTTCAGACGAGAAAGACGATATTGATCATCTGGTTTTTGTTGTTCATGGTATTGGATCAGTCGGTGATCTTAAGTTCAGATCTTTTGTTGATTGTGGTCAGTATTTTCTTCAGTGTAGCTGAATTACCTAGTTGTTCTTAAATGTATGTTTTACTTAGTTACAAGCGAAGTTTTACTAATTTACACGTGATGTTTTACTTAGTTACAAGTGAAATTTTACTTAGTTACACGAGACGTTTTACTGAATTAAACGTGATGTTTAACTTAGTTACACGTGATGTTTAAATTAATTACACGTGAAGTTTTACTAAGTTACAAATGATGTTTAACTTAGTTACACGTGATGTTTTACTAAGTTACACGTGATGTTTTACTAAGTTACACGTGATGTTTTACTAAGTTACACGTGATGTTTTACTAAGTTACACGTGATGTTTTACTAAGTTACACGTGATGTTTTACTAAGTTACACGTGATGTTTTACTAAGTTACACGTGATGTTTACTAAGTTACACGTGATGTTTTACTCGCACGTGATGTTTCAGTAACAGACATGAGAGTTACCTGCCAGCAGCTTGTTGCCGAACATTGGACTAAGATTAACAAAAACGAAACTTCGATCCCAGGTAAATACCCTTTTTATCTGACATGTTTACGGATTTTAAGATTGGCAGAAAAATTACATTTTCATTTTGTTGTTTGATTTTCCAACCATAGCTATTTGTGGTGGTAATCTTCTTTCTTGACAATGTGTGATCATTTTTCTTTTATAAGTTTTTTATTTTATATAATTTGACTCGAATCTAACTCTATGAAATGTAGCAAAAATTTAATTATTTGTAAATCTTGTAAATCTTGTAAATCTTGTAAATCTCTTTTGTTAGAGGCACTGACGCCCTTGAATTTGACCATGACCACTAAGACCCCCCCACATCCCCCCAAGAATTTTCCATATTGTTATGGTCAAAATGGATATTTTATGGTCTAATTTCATAGTCTAATTCCTCGTAACCATTTCGACCATGGAAATTTTGGATTTTTTCCATAGTCATGATAAACAAGAATTGCAGCCGCTTTCATTGTGTCAGGCGACCGCTGAATTTCCCGTATCATGCCGTCGCTAATTGTCATTAAACCTTGCGGAATGAGGAATCAAAATACGCAACCTCGTACCACTACCAGACGTAATTTTTGTTAGTTTTCATTGTTCTGCGCGTTAAAATCAGACGGGCGAATTAACGCAGCCGTTCGATGCAGCCATGGTTGAAAAATTGCACGCGCAAACTTTAGGCACAATTGCGCGTTCTTTTCATCGTTTATTTCAAATATCTTAACTCAGCTCTGCATGACGTCGTCATTATAGTATTGTGTGTGCTGCCTTCATAATTTATTCATACTGCGTCATAGATGAAGAAAAATATTTTTTTCGGGTACTGAGCTTTTTGGGAGGGCAAAATTTCGGTCAGAATTTCGTAAAATGTAACCCGCTCGGTGGCTTCGCCGCCTCGCTTACATTGAGTAACTGGGGCAATCGCCGAGCTGCATGAAAATTGCGACTGATTAACAATAAGAATTCAACGGCTTCTATATTTTTGGTTGCCAGTAAGCACTTCTAATAAAGCAGATACAGATACTGAAATATTAATAACTACAGTATTTAACTATTCAGAAATGGAAAAACCAGATTAACTTACCAGACTCAGATGTACTGTATTTAGGTATCAGTCACAAAGCGAAAAGCGTGCCTCCAGCCAGAAAAGACACGCGGTTTTCAGATTCCATGTAATTTCAAGTTAAAAATTTTCATTTTGGGGCCTTATAAGGGGTCACATAAGGGGTCACGTGATGATTTTTGGATTCGAAACTATGAAATTCGGATTCCTCGTCAAATTTCACGTCAAAATACTAGGTCTAACTTTTTCCTAGCTCAAAGTTGAAATTTTCATTTTTAGGCCTTTAAAGGCTATTTAAAGGCCTTTAAAGGCCT
>JH152763.1:120182-135012 GCA_000226015.1 Mnemiopsis leidyi | reverse complement strand
ATATGTGTTAAACAATCAAAAAACTATAATTACTAGTACTTTCATAACTTTATAGTAATTTTCATATATATTTATATATATTTATATATAAATAAAACGTATGTATACGTTTTTAAATAGCTAATTTGTAATTTAAAGGCACACAATTTCGGGCAGTGATTCAATTTCCGACCAGTCCTCAAAAAAATTGCCCTGGAATGATAAGATTTACACTTCATTCCCCTTTGCTTAAAAAACACTTGTAGTCTTAGCTGCCTATTTTTGCTCTCAGGGTTAACACAGGCAGAAATTTGTCTCATTTATGTCTCCGGTCTCATTATTAAAAGCAGACTACAACGGCTAAGACAATTTGAAAACTTTTTTGAAAATCTTACCTTATTGCCATTGACATCAATGTGCAAGGGACTTTCAGAATACGCCATGTCAGTATCTTGGATTGCACTGAAATAAATTATAGTCACTCATGGACCCTCGGCAGATAATGAAAATTGTTGAGTTCGAAGTCTTGGATCTGGTGGCTAGTTCTTTTTGGGTCACAGCATAAGAACGTGTTATACTATGTATATTAATGTTGAATCCCTTGCTTGAGCTATGTAGCCGAATACTACAATCCCTGGCTTACAGCAATCCGTGGTTCGAACTGAGTAATTCAGAATTTATCTTATCATACAGCAAGCAGTTATTTAATACGGATCACCATGACACTGCAAACTGTATTTAAACTCTGAGCCGAGCCAGTGGCGCACTGGTTATACAAATACAAAAATTGGGTAGTTTTAAGATTTCCTCAAATTGTACAAGTCTTAGTATGGCTCACTTTATGAATGACCTGCAAGCCCTTGTCAGGGATACTATTGCTGCTAAAACTAGTTGTTCTACATTATTACTATTCTGCACCTGCCACTTTTACCTAAGCTGTTGATAGAAAACAATTGGTTTCCTAGGTTTTTTAGAATCACAAACAAGACTTTCGGCCGCTTTCACTGTGTCAGGCGACCACTGAATTGTTGTTACTACACTTCGCGAAATGAGAAATCAATAAATGCAACCATTTTCATTATTCTCAGTTCTGCATGTATAAATTATACAGATGCGGGAATAACGATTTAAAACCTCCACACTGCATGCACAAAGTTTGAACACAATCGCGCGTCTTATTCATTGATTTGTTTATCTGCATGACGTCAACATTGTTAAGTTGTATGTGCTACCTTTTTTTCATACTGCGTTGCGAATTGCGATTATACTAAAGGCGTTTCGTGACTTTTTCGTCCATCATAATTGTTCCACCGAAATTAAAATTGTGTTACATTCATCTATTGATGTGTCATCTGTAATACGACAAGTTACTTCATATTTAACATTTCAGTTTTAACATTCCAGTTTTAACATTTCAGTTTTAACATTTCAGTTTTAACATTTCAGTTTTAAAAAGTTTGATTGATGGCCCTATCTCTTGTTTGATCGCGAACATAGGTCTTGTTGCAATTGTTGTGATTAGAACAAATAATTGAGGCAATTAATAATTATGTATACATTGCATAATGTGAAGTGTATTCTGCAGCCTTAGGCAGTTAAAACGGTATTCCTATATATAATTATTAATTAAGTGTGATAAAGGAGCGTGCAAGCAGAGGTACGGACGCTTTTTGAGCTAATATTCAACAATATTCCGCTTTACGCTGTCGATCGCCAACCCTTGTTTTGTACTTTTTGTGCACAAGCACATAACATATCAAAACAATCTTGCCATTTGGGCCCTTCGGGCAAAAATGGCAAGATACGGGAAAAATCACAACAACCTCGAATATTTTGGTGGATCATATTAGCAAATAATAGAGGAAGGTATTTTGGGCTGAGATGAAAGGTCACATGTTTCAACCAATAAGAGGCTAGAAGCACCGTTTCTATCTTCTCATTGGTCAAACTTTGTGATGGCCCTCCAAAGATACTTTTCTCCATTGCTGTATGGATTGGAGGATAAATATTGAATAAAGATTCATACCATTTTTCAGAGAAGCTTCCTCCAAGATAAATGATCATTAGTCCAGCAAAGAAGAAAAGGAGAATGTATAAGCATGTTCGATTAACCTGGATGTTTAGCTCCATAATCATGCATTTTTCTGAGAGAATTGAAGTAAATCGAAGGCTACACAGGAATATAAATAGGAGGCCTAAAAATCCCTAAAAAATCCCCCAATAGCATTATAAAGTCAAGGTTAAATGAGAATAATCCTGCTATTTGTACATTATTTATGAACTTTCCTGTTATCAGAAATTAATTTTTGGAGTGTATTCCAATTCCTTATTTAAAAAAAACTAACTTTGTGTTACACCAGTACCCAAGCTTTTGCAGTTATACTGAAGGGGCCTCTGGAAGATTTTAGATCTTTTCAGAGAGACCCTTCTTTGCTAGTAAAGAAAACATCTTTATAGACTAGCAAATTTTCGATTTTGGTACCATTTGACCGACCGGGTCAAATTGACCCTAGATATTACTTTTAATTCTAAATGTGTTCCTTTTAATTCTAAATGTGTTCCTCAGAGTGTTCACATACATTGCAGCTCGTATAATTATTAATTGGCAGTGGCCTAACGTTGTAGGTCTAGCCAATATGGTGCACATCAGCTTAATTAACTGGGGTTAAACGCAGGGTTTAATAAAAAGCAGTGCATATTAAGCGCATAATATTGCTTACAAGATACAACTTTATGCGGGCATGTTCACTGCAGGGTAGGCTACGGGCTGGGATCGGCTGGAAATCTTATCCAAACTGTAAGGGCGACTAATTCTCACACATTAGAGGTATTTGTATTTGTTACACCTGTACCCAGGCTTTTACAGTTATACTGAAGGGGCTCCTGGAAGATTCTAGATCTTTTTACGGAGACCCTCCTCATTTAACCCTCAATCACGGTCTCCCGATCATTCGTCTGAGTCGACCGAAGAAGATTGCATAGGCAAATGCCCTTAGCGCACTCCTCTAAGGTTGGCGGATCTGGGAATTGAACCCCCGATCTTCTGCATGGAAAGTCGGGTTAGATACCACTACACCACCAAGAGGTTACTGGGACGTTTTGATGAGCTCCTAGTACTGTGATCACATGTGTGCATTAAGTTGTATCTTGTTAGCACTCAAAATGCGAGGCCTTGTAAACCCTCCGTTAAGCCCTCGTTAATTAAGCTGATGTGCACACATATCGGTAAGGGCATACTGGGAGAAATTTGTGAAAATATGACCAAAAATTCTAAATAATAACACACCATTTTGCTAGTTGCCCAGTTAATCTTGCAAAGTTATTCCAAGTTTATACGATTTGGCGCCCTCCGGCGGGGCATCCTTTCTCAGCTGATAGTTGGTAGTCTGTGGAACAAATTTGATTTGTAGGTTGATAACCTACTGTCGCGGCCATTGTAGGTTGATAACCTACTGTCGCGGCCATCACGCGCTCTCACGCATTTCTGGCCTGGCGTTTTTCAAAAAATTCTAGACCAAAGACTTGCATCGCCCGTTGATCGCGGCCATCACGCGCTCTCACGTATCGCCCGTTCACGAGATGATATCCGTCTAACTTTTTAACGAAACGTCTCGCCAGGAGAGCATGAGCAGGAAACTGCGAGCCGCGCGCGAGTCGGGTAAAACCTCGACAAATCGCCCGTTAATATTTGACGAGATGATATCCGTCGCCAGGAGAGCAGCGAGCCACGCGCGCGCGAGTCGGGTAACACCTCGACAAGGCGATATATGCGCGGCTCTCTCTACGTTTCCGATCCCAAAGCAACCTGAGGTCCCCAGGCAAAGCAGCGCGCTGGCGCGCACCCTTTAGCGTTGATTGTCATTTTATTCTCGGATGAGCAATGAGGGTCGGACAAAGACAGACATGGCGCTGCCGTACAAGATCATGACGCGCATTACCGGTTAGATAACTATCATTATACATTGTTTGAACTGATCAATTTGTCCGACACTTATTTCTCGTTAACGAGATTATATCCGTTTTGTACTTTGATAACCTACTGTCGCGGCCCGGCCATCACGCGCTCTCACGCCTTTCTGGCCTGGCGAATTTCGAAGAAATTCTAGACGCGCATCGCCCGTTGATATCCGTTTTAACTTACCGATTAGCTTCAAGCTTTAGCTGCGTGAATCGGGTATCACCGTGACAATTTTCTCGAGGTGTTACCCGACTCGCTGCTCTCCTCGTTTTAACGCGCGAGTGTTTTTTAACACCTCGCCAATCCTCGTTAGAACGTTAAACGGATATTCAACGGGCGATGCGCGTCTAGAATTTCTTCGAAATGCGTGTGATGGCCGCGACAGTAGGTTATCAACCTACAAAACGGATATCATCTCGTCAAACCCTCATTCGAATTGCGCTTGTAGGTTGATAACTTCAAACTTTTCTGACTTTGTCCGACCCTCATTTGAAGCGAATAATAAAATGACGGGAGGGTGCGCGCTGCTGTCCAAGTTAATAACCTACTGTCGCGGCCATCACGCGCTCTCACGCATTTCTGGCCTGGCGACATTTCGAATTCGAAGAAATTCTAGACGCGCATCGCCCGTTAACTAACGTTGGGACATGCCAACCCTGAATAGTGAATCCGGACTTAGCAATGCCAATAAAACACGCATATTTAGTATTGAAATCTGTCATTGAACTTTAAAGAAATTAACAAAAATTTATTATATGTCTAATGGCAGGTAAAGTACTGCACTGCATGACTAGAAGGACAAAGATAATCAAGATTCTGCGTATCAAATATAATAATAATTCTAATCCTAATGCTAGCATTACTACCCTCAAATTCACACCACACTTCACGACAGTTACATCTCTGAACAATTATTAGACTCATATTACAAGAATGCATCCGGTGCTCATAAATTCAAGACTTAGATGAATCTGAGCACAGTTGTCAATGCTCAGTTTTCATGAGAAAGTTGAGTAAAACTTAGCAGAAAAGAAGTTCAAATCCAACTCAAACATTAAGTGAGCTTTCAATACGAACGAAAGATATTATTCGCCTTTGATTAGGATATTCAGGTCAGAGTGTCAAAAATGATGTTCTATGTCCAGAAATTATGATGCCACTGGTAATCAGAAGGATTGAAACTCTATTGCAGTATAATGGCATCTGAAGAACAAGACAAAAAGAAACAGATAAATCAAACGTCGTGAACTGGCAATTCCAACAGCAAAATTTGGTGCATGGAAAGTTTATAACTGCTCATTCAGAAATCTTTCGACAGTCATTTCTATTCATACACATTTATACTGCACTCACATGTCACCAGAATTCCTCGGAACAAAACCTCGCAAGCATTGGCATTAAGAGCCCAAGTCAATCAAATAGTGTCACAGTAAAATCGATAAATGTAAAATTTGTGATGCGGATACCGTGATCTCGAGTAGCCAGGTCATTTAATAATTAAATAGTCTACATAAAATCTTTAAACTAAAAATAAAACATAAAAACAATTAGCGTACCATCCCTTATGAAAGAACTAGTCTTTGAAGGCAAAGAGTGTTTCCCTTAGAAAGAATCATCTACTATCAAATAAACAAAGTGAAGCTTGGTTGACGATTTGTGGAAATTGTGAAAATGTTTCGTAAGCGTAGACAATTCTGCTAAAATCCATGTAATGCCCGTATGTATGAGAAAACGATTTATATCAGCTATTAATTGAAAACTAGGACCATCAATATACGCCTAACAACCAAAATTCCGTCCAAATTCTCCTGAGATATGAAATCGAGGAAAATTTTCAACAATCATAACAAATTCTGGTCCAGGCAGTTAAGTTAAAATAAAATCCCTTAAAATTATAACAACGAATTAGGCACTTGCACTGGGTGTCTGACGGTTAGGTTTTAATTATACTTAATTACTTAATTAATGTAAGAAAACAAATTAAGAAAGATGTTAATAGTAAACATTTAAACTGTATACGTATGTTACCAACATTAACTGATAACAATCTACAATTGTGTACATATACTAAGAAACATTGTACATTTAACAGTGTACAACTAAGTCTGTTGCCAAGCAACATTTTTCTTTCCTAGAAAGTGAGTGAGGACGTCTGCCCACAACGATGGATGACGTCACACGACGGACGCCACAGCACAACGGCCAACATCATGATCACAGTTGTCGGGTGTTTGGTGGTGAACAGTTTGGTGGTGAACAGTTTTAATGGCCGCTAAATCATTACCACTGAAATCTTCGTTTGCTGTCGGCAATCCCACACGATATGCGGACTACCTTTACTTTATACACTATCTTACAAGTAACTGGAGCAAGCCGGGCGGAGACTGCCCGGTTCACAGAAGTTCGTATTGTCGGAGGTGTATCCGCTGAATAATGTCCCGACAGTCCGCGAATACCCGCTCGATGTTCTTTGTGTCCACGGCCGTCGTGAAGTGGGGGTAGCAGTAGTGTCGGCCCTCACCCGATGCTGTGCTGATTTGCTGAAAAGGTAATTCCACATTATAGACAGGTACTGACTACTCAGAGAAATATAATCTTGTTAATCGGGTTTGAGAATTACTTATGAAAAGAAATGTATAAGGTAGGTCTCTTGAAATATCTACAAATCAATCGAGTTTTTACTTACGAGAAACTCATCCCTCAAGAAAAGTTTAGCACGGACAAACATCTCGTCTTCTTGGTCAGCCCCTTTAACTGAAAGCAAGATAAGGATAAGAAATAGAAAATGGATCAGAAATCTTGACTTAATCGGACATAGACCGTTATCTATATAGGGAAAAAGGACTGAAGTCTGAGATAAACAATTCCCAAAACACTTATCACCCATTTTGTGAGAGAAATTAGGCGATGAAATCCAATTTTCTTTCTAATTTAAATAATCAAAAGATTAACTCGAAGACGACTGATTAAGATGAAAATTGACAATTTACCAAGAAAACTTGAAAAACAAATAAAAGTTGAAACTAGGACTAACCTCGAGCTGCATTCTCGGACTGCATGAGATAGCTTGCAAAATTGGAGAAATAATCTTCTAGCCTAGATTTACCGCTCATTATCTTCTCGTAAAGCAAGTCCTGCTTATTCAGAAACAATATGACGGATATCTGTCTCAGCCACCTGAAAATGCAATCGATCAGTTCATTGCCTTATCAATTAGCACACGTTTGAGTTGATAATCGTTGAATGCTAATGAAAAAATTTGTCTGTGGAGCTCTGACATGTGAAGCAAAACTGTAATCCAGCAAGTATCAACATGAATCTTGTTGATCTGTTCCCCTGGATTAGACCATGAAGTCAATCACAGGTAAACACTATTAGTCAACATCGACACATTAATCAGGATTCAGTATTGACTTGTCTGTTTTTGTTTCATCTCAGCTGGTAAAATCGGTATGCCTCATTTTCAATCAACAATGATAATATGACGTCAGACCTCAATTGATAACTCAAACAAGAGTTATAGCACATGTCAATCGACCGGCTGCGTCTTGATATTAAGCAAACGAGAGGCTAACATTGCACTATTACTGAAAGGCACGATTACGGCATCATATTCACACGTGCGCGCAAAAGTTGCAAATAAGCTTAGTATAGGTTACTAAAATTTGCGTTCTACGCCTCGGCCGGCTCTATTTCCGAATTTTCGGTCCATGGCTGATTAGGACGGTGAGCTAAAATAAAAGATACAGAAACATTGCATAATGTGCAACTTACGGAAGTGATATGGTGGGTATTTGTATACAGTATAACTACCTGTTGTTCCAGATATTTTCGAACAGGGAGAGGGCTTCACGCAGACGGTTCTGAAAAATTTGTGTTATTTAGTAACCACAGCCTGCATAGTCGCTGCCTCCTACAAATATAGATATTAGATGTCGTCCCATATTTGCGCGAGACAGTCATTATATCTGTCTGGGCATGGCTTGACAAAATCTTCGTGTTATTATGCACCACGTCGGAGGATTCATTGACGTTTGACAAGCCAAAGACGACACCTCATTTTATCGATTTTCATGAAACAGAGGCACTAAAATAGGGAATCACTATTTAGGGCCTAGGGACAATGTTTTGAAAGATGAAATTTAGCTGTCTCAGCCAAAGCCTGCCAAATTTTATGGTATTTTTTCCTGATAATGGTATTTTTACTGATAAAAGCAACACTGATAAACATTAACAGTTTTGAGTCGCTCTTTCGTGTTATTTCTACATCTTGATATCCTCTTGTGTTTCTTGACATAAAATAACATATCACATAACATAACATATGCATGGTGCTTTACAGCGAATAAGGTCACTGGGATACAGTTTGAAAAAAGCAGGATAATTCTGTGCAACGTTGCATTTTCATGCTCTTTTCCACTTCATCATTTATACTTTATGACAAAATTTGATTATTCTTTCAATCGTTAATTTCTGTACACATTATCATAATGAACTTTCACAACTTAACCTTAACCTTTGTCAGGTTTAGCTGAGCATCAGCTAAACTGTCTTGACCACCCCATAGATCTATAGTTGCAGTGTCCACCCTCCAATCCAGAATTGCAATTCGGAGCCGAGTAACCTTTTGTCGGCGGTTTGTCTGGAATCCTCAGCAGTAAGGTCTTAATTTTGTTGATCTGGACTGGTAAGCAGTTCCAGAGTCGAGGTCCCATTACTGCAAATGAGTTGGCATAGAGACTTTGGTGTCCTATGGCAGAACCAGTTCCCAAACATGTTACTTTATCTTTAATGTCTGTTCGTGGTCTACTGACAAACTCAATATGGAGATCATTGCTAATATCACCATGTACTATCTTCCACATGTGGAGTATGATGTA
This sequence comes from Mnemiopsis leidyi, assembly GCA_000226015.1. Lineage (NCBI taxonomy): Eukaryota > Metazoa > Ctenophora > Tentaculata > Lobata > Bolinopsidae > Mnemiopsis > Mnemiopsis leidyi. Next base: position 126,195 of record JH152763.1, on the reverse strand, counting down.
GCGTTCCCCACTGCGTTGAAGTGACATTAGGAGAGCTTAAGCAGTCTCTCCCAAAAGTCAAGATCCTGGCGGCCAGCTATCTGGGAAGTGAAGGTCCTCTGAACTCCTTCAAGCTCTTTTATGTTAGAGATATTTTTGGGTCCCACACTGAACAGCAGTACTTTAACAAGCTGCGCACGAGGGATTTGTACCGTGTCAGCATCGTCTCTTGACTTCTAGAATGGAATACACTGAAAACCCAGGCAGCTTTTTGTCTTGCATTTTTAGCAATGGCCTTAATATGGGTTGTCTAGTTCAGGTCTGAGCAAACAGTGACACCAAGATCTCTAAGGCAGTTGACGGGAGTGAGCATACCTTTGCTCTAGATCTTGTTCAAGCAGTGACATATCGTCACAAGTTGAAATTGATCTCATGAGTCTGGTATCATCAGCAAAGTAGTGTATAACACTGTCAGAGATGCAGTTTGTAATGTCATTGATAAAGATCAGGAACAGGATTGGACCGAGAACTGTTTCTTGGGGCACACCACTAATTATGAGGGCTGCAAAACTCAAGTGACCATCTACCACAACCTGTTGTGTCTGACCACTGAGAAAGGAATCGACCCATTGAACAATCTTTCGATGGAGTCCATATTTAGACATCTTTTTGATGAAAGGCTATCATGGTCGGTGGTCCACCTTGTCGAAAGCCTTTGCATAATCCAGGTACATGCAATCAGTATCATCATCATTTAGGAAGCACAAAGATTGGCTTCGAAATCGTTGTTTTGCATGCTTTCAGTGGAGAATAGGGTATGCCATCAAGCAGCATCTAGTTTAATGGTATCGATGGCTTGTTGGATTTCTTCTTTTGTAAACAGAAGATCGCTATCCTGGAACTCTCTGCGGATACTTGGCTCACTAAACACAACAACTTCGGGGCTGGCATTTTCAGGATTACTGAAAACCGACCTTAACTGCTCCCGCAGGGTGTCAGCTATCTGTTTAGGGTTCGTGCATATCTCCTTGTTAGATCCAAATAGCATGCTGATTGTCTGCTTTTGTTCAGAAAACCTCTTAGCGTAGCTGTAGAAGTACTTAGGGTTAGATTTGACTCTTTTTACTGTCTGTCCTTCTCTGTGAAGTCTTTTATTGACAATAGTGTCCATAATGTCGTAGTTAAGCAGAGAAATATTGTCCGCCAGTTGTCTTATATGTTCTGGTAGTACATCATGTGAAGCAAGAGCCACTTCAAGTTTGTGTTGTTGTTTTCTATTTTTCCTAGAGAGAATACACATCCTTGTAGAACCTTGCCGTTTCAGTGGGCAGTGTTCCTGGGATATAGCCAAGATTCGGCTGAGAAGGTAGCAGAAAAGGCTTCTAATCCTTCCGTCTCCAGGATTGTATATTAGTCGGCATCCTGGATTTTGGCATTAATGTTGTGAAGTCTGCCTTGCTGAAATCCAGGGAGCGGAATGATGCGTCTTGGAATGAAGGTGGAACACTTACATTTGGCTGACACAGATTGTATGAGAGAAAAATTTCAGCCATGTGATGGTCCAACAACTCTGTAGCGGAAACATCAACATGGGTGACAAGAGCCGCAGATGTTGTCAAAAACCGGTCGAGAGTGATACCGTTTCTTGTTGGTTGCAAGACATACTGACTGAACAGATGTTCAGTCATAAATTTCTCGTATAGTTCGGTGAATGGATTAGGAGATAATGTAACCTCTATTTCCTAAGCGATGTTAGGAAAGTTGAAATCCTCAAGAAGGCAGATGTCCCAATCATCCTTTCCAGCCGAGTACTCATCAACAGATTCCAGGCATGCTTTGAAATCTACTATTGGTGCCGAAGGGGGCCGGTTAAGTACACAAATGATAGGCTTGGACGGCTCAGAGGAGCACATGATAAGTTGGCAGGAATCTTAGTCATGTGTACGTGTCTCCGTGTTGGTGATGTGGAGATCACGATGAGTGCACAAGAGGGCACCCCTCCAACCCCAGGGCTTCGATCACAGCGATGGATAAAAAAGTTTTCAAGGCTGATTTGGGCATCTTCAACATAGGACTTTAGCCAAGTGACAGTTATAGCTATGAAAGGTAATGGAATGGTTATTGTCTTCTAGTTCACAATGTTTTCCGGAAATGGAACCTTTCAACTACATGCACTCTTATCACTAGGGTTCATTGATTGGGCAGGAGGAATAGAAGTCTTATTCTGTCGTTGAGTCTGACTCTGTATCTTGTCCCTCTGCATCCACATCTGATTGCATGGTGGCATATCGCACAGCGTTAGCTTGTAAAGACCGTAGAATGCCATTGCTGGGTTAAAGGTTGAAAGATGTGGGTTGATGGCCATTTGCAGTACACCTAGTTGTTGTTTGTACAGTCCCATCTCGTCCCTCACAGCTTTAAACTCCGACTGGACTGTCACCTTGAATTCTTCTGCCAAGGCTGATTTTATCTCCTCCAGGCGTGAGGTCAGAAGGCTCTGAAGTGATGGAGTCTCCTACTGGCTCAGATTTAGATTTTGGCAGTGCATCCTTCTGCTTCTTCTTTATCTTCTCCTTTGCAAGGTTCTTCTCAGATTTTGTCTGATTCCCTCAGAGCTTGTGCTCAGCTGGTTTTCGATCTAAATTCTTGATGCACTATCATCCCCCTTTTAGTGCCCAACTAATGCATAGCTTTACATAATGCATAAAGACACTTCCTTGAGTTAATCGATAATCTACAGAGATTGAAGTGAAGTGAGTTACAGTTATCTCCTTCCGTGCATCCATGTTTATTTTCCGTCAGTCAAACACAGAGCATCTCAAATATGCGGTCAGAAATTTACCTTCCCCTGTTTAGTACAATCTATTTCGAAATAGATGCATGGGTGCAAACAGATATTAAGAAAACTATTATGTACAAAAATAGTCGACAAACCGACACGTTTTGCAGACATATTTTGAAATCTTAATGATCGAACATTCCAAAACCAGACACTCGGCGATCAATGGGACCCTCAAACCAATTCTATTTTCATTCACCTTCAAATACGGTAACGAAGGCACAATTAAACGAGAAATTGTAACGGGGACGCTGAGGTAACTGCGCGCTGACACGCCCAACTTTAAAGAGCTTAAACGTTTACCCCTCCTGCCAACACCATATTAAGTTTATAAATCTGCCAACTGATATTGATGATCTACAATTAAATAGCCTCATACACTACGTGGGATTACGAAAATTGGACAATTTGCCATTGGCGTTCTGCAATAACAAAAATAGATTTCCCTTAACGCCTTAATATAAATGAAATGTCAACGAGAAAATGTTTCACAAAGTCGTTCCTAAGTTCAATAAAATCCAAGAATTTATGATAATAATGGGGCTTCGAAACATCAAGTGGCCGAAAAAATATTAAATAAAACTGGTTGTTACAAGCTTTTTAAAAATTGATATATAAATATATATATCAGAAGTCAATGACTAAACACGGTTATTTGACATAAATGATAAGATGGCGACTGGACCAGTTCACAGTACATTACATTAATGCCCTCAGAATACCATCCGCTAGCTCAAATTCATTAATTGATAGTAGATGTTGAAAGTATTATATATATGAATGTTGTGAATAAGCCAGATAAAAGATGACACAACCAAAAATTTAGTTCATGTTGGAACTGGAACTAGACAAGCAGACAACGAGTTGACTGGAAACAAAGCACGGTTATTATTGTTATTTACCTGAGAAGGATCCTCTCTGAGGACCATGTTGTAGCTAGAGCAGGCGACAACGAAGATTATAGCGGTAACATCGTTGAAAACTTGGATCCACTTTCTTCTTTCGTCACGCTGTCCTCCAACATCGAACATACTGAAATTAAAGAGTCGTGTAATCAGGGCAGCCCATAGAAAAATAGATATCTCAGGGCTATTAGAACTGTTGTAAAGTATAATATTCAATATAAAATATATGACTCCAAGCTTTACCAGTTCTACTACCCACAGCCTTCTTTCGTAGTCCACGCGGAGGTTTGTAACAATTTGATGGGCCATACATTGAACCAGGGTCAACCGTAACTTAGTAGCTTACTTCATTTACTTATTGTGCAACAAGACCATGGCCATATTAATTAGAAACTTGATAAACGCTAGTTTTCTCCTAGTTTCTTAAAGTGGTCTGAAGGACAGTTGTGCAATCTTTATACTCGAAATTTGGGTCGGTTAAAGTAAATGTTACTTCATAATCAATATTTTATCAATGTCATTAGCACACCAAATACTCGCTATCCATTCTGAAAATGGCTCCCTTATTTTGTTTAATATTAATATATGGGTTGGCAAACCGTCCGGAGGTCGAGCTCCCCACTAGTACCTTGAGAATAATGTGATGAATTCGAGTGGGGCAAGAATTAAAGAAAGAGGGCACAAACATCTCTTTCTTTATTATTTTATCACAAGTTCCTTATTTGTCATGTTATCAACCATGCTATGCCTGACCACCTCGGATATTTGAAAATCAACTGTGCATATCAACTACCACTGCTCAAGTAGCAGAAGATAAAATATTTTTGCTGTATTCCCCATTAGTTGGATTATTCTACAAACTTTTCCCAAGCAATGGCAATTTGATGCTATTCGTTGACCATTTGGTTTATAGATCAAAGTGAATCGGCAAAAGGGAGCATATCTGTAAAGCGAAGAATCCATTAAAAGAATATTTTGTCCAAAGCAGGACTCAAAGAAGAGAGACTATTTTTAATTTACGTACTTTTGAAATTGATGGTATGTCTCTTGAACCGTTGTCAAAAGTTTTTTACCATAAATGGAGTTGAGCGGGAATAAAAATAGCAAGGATGCATCTTCAGATAAACGGTCGACTTCAGAAGAATCGACCACCGTTAAAACACAGAAATGTACGACGATGGAGTGAAAATAAGGGTTTACAGCGTCGCACACAAACTAAAAAACTCTAATCTAAGGAACGACCATGATCTTTAAATGTCTGGAAATAAACTGGGCTATTGAAGGCCAGCTACTCTCAGGGCTTGGATCTCGAGGAGATTGTTATAGCAACCACTCATGAACAACACTCATCGCCATGGCACCCGATAGTAATACCACGTGACATGTGCCACGTGACTGATCAAGATGCGACCCCCAGGAGATGCAATACACAAGTCAGAATACCAGCTCCTCTGACCACTGCTGAGTACACTGTAACCACGCTACTTTACTGTAGGAAAAACAGAATTGTGATGTTCTGATGGATCCACACGATATACGTCGTACACATAAATTTACGCTGCACTGTGCAGACACACAGACACACAGAGACAAATACACGGACACACACGTAACACATACTGAAACACAGAAACAAGACCACATACACACATCCAGATCATCAACTGTGCAATTCACTAATTTAGGGCCAAGTGTAGGTATTCTAGGCCCGTTCACTCTGTCATGTATACTAAACAGCACATGTATCATTGTCATACGTGTATTTCATCAGTTACAGAGTAAGATGTAATGAGAAATTCTGGCTGAAAACAAGGTTGGGAGGATGCCAAGTCAACAATTCGTCTGTCGTTAGATAAGATGGTTCCCTCCTACTGACTACTTGGAAGTTATTGTCTTACAACAGTTCACCATTACAGCTGTTCCTTTTCCCGCATCCTCTTGGTGCGGCCCAGAACCAATAATTCCGTATTATCCCTGGGTCACACTTGATCTACAATTCACAAACCAGAGGTAAGAATCACCCACAGACATACACGCTCATACACATATACACTCACACACACACACACCCGCGCGCGCACACGAACACGCACACGAACACGCACACGCAGACGCACACCCACACGCAGACACACACACACACACATACACACACACACACACACACACACACACACACACACACACACACACACTACACTACACACACACACACACACACACACACACACACACACACACACACACACACACACACACACACACACACACACACACACACACACACACA
>JH152763.1:106428-116577 GCA_000226015.1 Mnemiopsis leidyi | reverse complement strand
ACACACTACACGATATAGCAGAATCTCAGGTATCTATCTACACATCAGTACTGTACACACTACACGATATAGCAGAATCTCAGGTATCTATCTACACATCAGTACTGTACACATTACACGATATAGCAGAATCTCAGGTATCTATCTACACATCAGTACTGTACACACTACACGATATAGCAGAATCTCAGACCTATCTCTCTACACATCAGTACTGTACACACTACACGATATAGCAGAATCTCAGACCTATCTCTCTACACATCAGTGCAGTACCAACAGCACAGTCGGGCTGATAGTGCGTGTGACCCGTGTAAATGTGTATATACTTAAGCAACAGCTGTTGGTCGTATTATGTGTCGAGGTGAGACTATTAATAGCCCTGGACTTATTAGCCCTGTGCTATAAATAGAGCACATTGTCTTTGAGCCGGGACACGTAAGGATAGTATCTATAATGCTGACAGCTGATTGGTCCCCGGCGGACAAAGGAGCGTCGTGATTGGTGGGAAATGAGACACGCGCTGCTGGCTGGGGGTAACTACATACAATATCATTATAATAATAATATTACTTGCTATGTCGACCAAGTTTCACTTGACTATGATGCGCTAATATGCCGTGTGATGACCGGCTCCAGGTCATCCCCTAAAACTTGCCCTGCTAGGAACTGGTTTTCTTAAATACATCAAATCTTAGGGTTAATTTTGTCACGTGTGGCGTCCCTCACACAGACAGCTAATATTGGGTTAGTGACATGTTTTGTACAAATTGGTTACTGGCATCTGTCCAATTATAGTAATGTCCGTACGTTATATCAGGGCTAAGTAAATAACGATAATTTGCATGCAGCTTGTACTAGGATCTACTATACACTGGGAGACAATTAACTTACTACTCACTGCATACAACCGTCTCAACAACTTCGGAATATTACCTTTGAATTTGTAGTTCGATGTAATTAAGAACTATATCAATACCCACTAAATTTACGTGATTGATATAGACAGGTAATTAGAAACTTCAGAGGGGCCTGGTCTCAGTATGATAGCTCACTACGTACGTACAAAGGACCAACTAAATGAGGGCAACTGTTGCTCCTGCCTTATGTTGGATGGGATTCTTTGAAATATAGCATCTACACAATGAGAGAGGTGCTGGACTCGCAGAAATTCTTAGTAAGCCAAACATGAGAATACTATAGAGGGGAGCTAACTATAGGGGGAGTCAACTTTGGGGAAAACTCAAATTGGGGAATTTCAGGGTCCCTATTGAGTCTTTTAGATATTGAATTTTGACTCATTTTGGACCTGTTCAATGGCATTATACAGAAATATCTTTGAATTTACAACGTGTTTACCGCTAAATACATCGTAGAATGAACTTCAAATGGTTTTTTGATCAAATTCAGACAAATTGGGAAAGTTAAATTATGACTCTAAAAACTCTAAAAAAACTCTACATCAATTTTCGAAAGTTTAGGGCGATACTGAGTTTTTTAGATATAGAATTTTGACTTACTTTAGACTTTTTCAGTTGCATAAATACATAAATTTTTAGCTAGTAGCTACTCTTTTGGCTCCCTTAGATTGCACATGTTTCAAAAACATACTTCAAGATTAAAAAGTTAGTCTGCAATGCCCTATCATAAAAACTGAGACTTGCAGCTCGCTCTCTAGTCAGAAGTCTAATCAAATTTGAGTTACTGAAAAGTCGGTTCTGTCTTGGCATGGCGTTTTTCAGTGCTTCAGCGTCATTGAGATGCGTAGAATTTAAGATTGATTGGATCAAAATCAAAAATGATCCGGATGGACTCTGTAACAGTTGAGTTGGTAATATCATAAACCTAAGAAACGACAGTTGGAGGAATTTCTGTGCAGATGCTTAGCAGCTAAACATTTCTGCATAAGATTGTAAACGTAAGGTCAGATTATCATGTACTATTTTCAATATTTATAAATTTAATATCTTCTGGCAACTGAACCCGTCTAAAATCTTTGGCGCTGATCGTTTATCTTCGATGTGTGAGGTCATGATATTATGTATGATTGCAATGTAGTAAAAGTAGTATATTTTACCACGCAATGCTTGTTCTCCAATCCTCTAAAAATCAAGAGCTTTCAACTTCATAAAAGTTTCACATGAGACTTCACTTAAATAGCAAAAGCGAAACAATCTCTTAGAAAATCGAAGTCATATCAGATATCTGAGATATAAGATCATTTTTGCGGGAGTACAACTAAGAAAGGACCGCGGTCCTCTAGCATTCCATCAGTTGTTATCACCAGATAATAAGAAACCATGTCATAGAGAGATGACTTGCAACACTGTGACAATATATTAGAGTGCGTGTTTAAACGTTGTGTCATTCCTTTGTCTGTAGCACATGACGTTATCCACCACAACATGACTAATAACCAGAGGTTGTAGCACAGGGTGAGTGTTTTACACCTGATATTGGCGGGGAATATCATGCCACCTCTACTTCCCCAACCGAGCCTATTTTGACAGGTAATAAACTGAACGTGAATGGGTGCTACTACTATGACATCGAGATTCACAATTTTACAGAAACGAGCACCCAAAATTACCTGATTCTTCTGAATTTTTGAATGACAGAATGAACAAACTGCTCCTATGAAGTAAAAATTTAAAGTATATACATGCTTATATTTTGAACCACCAAACTAATGGATGCTTGGAACCGTGACTTTACACGGCAAACTTAAAATAGCATTCATATTATTGCTTCCCATTAAAACGGCGACAAGTTCACGTTCATTTGTTGGAGCAGGTGTTAAATAGACGTCAAATCTCGACTTGAGTAGAGCTCAGGAAGCAGGTTTACACTAGGACTTGAATAGAGCTCAGGAAGCAGGTTTACTCCAGGACTTGAGTAGAGCTCAGGAAGCAGGTTTACACCAGGACTTGAGTAGAGCTCAGGAAGCAGGTTTACTCCAGGACTTGAGTAGAGCTCAGGAAGCAGGTTTACTCCAGGACTTGAGTAGAGCTCAGGAAGCAGGTTTACACCAGGACTTGAGTAGAGCTCAGGAAGCAGGTTTACACCAGGACTTGAGTAGAGCTCAGGAAGCAGGTTTACACCAGGACTTGAATAGAGCTCAGGAAGCAGGTTTACACCAGGACTTGAGTAGAGCTCAGGAAGCAGGTTTACACCAGGACTTGAGTAGAGCTCAGGGAAGCAGGTTTACTCCAGGACTTGAGTAGAGCTCAGGAAGCAGGTTTACACCAGGACTTGAGCTCCCTTTGGGATGCAGCTTTAAAAACGCTGATTTAGATATAGTTTGTAGAATCAGGAAAGAGGGTTCAGGTGACCAGGTTTTTCAGATTAGTCAGAGTGTCCTTTTCCGGCCTAATGGTCAAAATGTTATGACCTTGACCATAAAGACATGGTCAAGATTAAAAATTTTCATGATTGCATGGTTAAAATATTTGAACATTTATTCTATGACTCTATATTGCCAAGGTCAAAATGGTAAACTTAACTTTGACACCACTTTTGTGTTTTGTGGGCAGAGTTCCACTTTGTGACGACCATATGAAACATTTCGCGGTGTCAGCGGATATGGTCAAATTTTTGACTATTAACCAAGGAGTACATTCCAGGAAATCGGGTCAGAAGCTGAATGCCTTGCCCCCGGCCACCTCCTCATAATAATCCGCATGATTTATTTTAATAACGCCCCCTTGCCTCATAAATAAATGTGTACTGTAAATCTCCTAACGGTATTTGAGTAATGTGGGTTATGTCATCGTCCACGCCCAGCCCCCCAAACAACCGCCCTTACACAGAAAAATGTAATCAAATTAACTATTCTGGAGAATTAAGGGAAAAGGTAGCGCGTTATCATGAGATGAATTGTAAATGTTACTTACTGGAAATTAACTTTATCTACTTCAAATTTAGTTTCTAGAATCCCTGACGTAAGTACACGACTCCGCAACACGTCCTGAAATATTGAGTCTCTGTTAAAGTCGATATGAATTTCGTCTTGGTTTTAAATCTATATGAACACGAATGGAAGTATCAAAAAGAATTGAACCATGTGGAGATTGACCTAAGATAATTCATAGTATGAGATTTCTTTAAATCAACTAAACCTATTATATAAATAGATAGGAAAATAGTTACAGTTCTAGGCTAATTTATTAAAGACCACATTATGAAATTTATTGGCGCCAATCAATGGCAAATGATTGTTAAAGCTTTGGAGAATGAGATTTCTATACATGAATTCAATCCATTTTAAATAGTTAAGACTTTAGGACAATTGTTATAGCGCTAAGCTAAAATAAAAGATCGCATAAAATTCATTGGCGCCGATCCTTGACAAATAATTCTCATAGATTTCGACAATGAGATTTCTATACATAGGCTCAATCCATTTTGAATATTTAGGACAACAGTTACAGTTCAAAGCTAAAATAAATGATCACATAAAATTGTTTGTGCCAATTATGCATCCTGTCGTTTAAGATTAAGTAAAATTCTCCAGATGTAAGACTATAGCGATTAAATGGCAGATGATTGCATTTCAGCAGCAAAACTGCTATAATTGCATGCTATATACAGCGCTGTTATCAGAGTTCGAGTAATAAAGGTCGTGCCAAATGTTTGACGAAATCAGATCACCACATAATAAAGCACATACTGCTGGTATGCTGGAGTATACTGCACGGAAATGATGGGGAAACTAGGGTGGGAGTTTCAGACTGGGAGCCTAGTCCGCAGGAAGTAGGCCCGAAGTAGGGGCCGCCCGCCGCACCTGACCACTCACTTACGTAGTCCACCACACGTACATATTACTAATAATGTGTCGTCAAGTTATCACAAACTTGGTCTCCTTGGTAACGTAACAAAAACAAGGACACGGGTGTTATTCTAAGACGGCAGCTGGGCCGTCAGGACATTTGCCAAAGAGAAAAGAGGAAGGGAGGGAGGTGGGAGGGGAAGAGAAAATAGAGAGGTGGGGAGGGTGGTGCTGCCAATGTAAATTATAAGTGAATGTGACGTATAACACCAGGTCGAACACACAGAGTGTACGTCACAGTTTCTGGAAAACTGCACGGATAAATAATTACATGGAGTAAGAGAGGAGTATTCATGTTATTGAAACTTAACACCGCTCGAAAGGGAACAGCAAGGTCGCCAGTACAACTGTCTTTATCCTACTCTATAAGTCTGACGTGTTCTACCTTTTTACCAAAACCATCTTGAAATATTAGACCACCTGACACGCGTCGTGGGAAATGTTGGGCAGACTAGCTGACACGCATTGTGGGCAATGTTGGGCAAACTAGCTGACACGCGTTGGCGGGAGTATAGGTTAATTAAAATTTATGGGTGTTTGGCGGGGATCTAGATTTGGTGGGGATACGGATAGAAGTGTGGCTACCTTCGGACGGACCATGTTATATAAGGTTACAACTCGGGTCGAGTCATCCAGGAATATTGACGGGGAATGTTCTTGTTTTAACACAAGAAGAACATCGGTCCCTAACTCTTAGCCCTCATCCTTCAAGCTCCCTTATTCGAAATAATCACCTTTTTATTTCCTTGTTGCACCCTTTAATTTTCATATTTCAAGTGATGATACATTATTCCCGCCAAATATCCAACGCATACATTTCTGCCAATAATCAGGAGGGTTACGGGCTTGTAAATTAGGAGATTGCTGGGTTATATACAAAAGAGTTGCGCTGTTGCTCGCACATTCCGTGGTCCTCCCCAGACCAAACTGCGCCTTCGTGAGTAACACTAGACAGTGATTTACTGCAAAACAATTAAAGGAGAGTAATCCAATAGTGATGTTAGGCCGGCTATAAATAGGTCTGCTCATACACGGACGGTGGGCTAAGAGGCGCTAAAAATAGATCCGTGATACTAATTATACCCCGGGCAGGGAGGGAGGGAGGGGATATTCTAATGTACTCAATACCAGATTTATTATACCTACACAGTCCAGAGAGACTGACATTACAATCCACAGCTCCCTCCACATATTATATTTGTTTTGTGTTAACACGTATACACCACGTGTATGTATTATATATTTGAGCACACAGAATACACACGCTCGGCGCGCTATCCAGGCGGCACGTAACACGTGCACTTTGTCACTGTTTTAAGCTGGAACGATCCAAAGAAGGAGAGCTAGCAAAGAGTGGGGATGTGGGGGTGACAATGACAATACACCTTATCTCTTGGTGCACCGGGGTTCTTTAGCTACTTCTGGAGGGTTTCTGGCAAAGTTCCGGGTCTTTTTTCGGGCGAGAATAGCGACACTGCAGATTTATCGATCTATCTTCCTAGTAATAATGTAAAACCGAGGCATGTTGGTCGGTTTAAGTGCTAACAGGATCTAAGCTGATATGTGCTTTCGTGATTGATGTTCGGTTTTGCAGCTTTCGGACGGTATTTAAGAAGGCTTCAGTAAAACAAGTTAGATATGAAGGGGATCATTGAGCATCAAGCAATAGGCATTACATAATCGGCACAGAGGAATGATTGTTATTCAATTAACAGTGTAAAACTTAAACAGCGCAGAATGAGAAACGGTCGAATGTGATTCGTTTGACGTAAGTGTAAGAAAAAAGAATTGTGCCCGCTTAGTAAGGTCTTAGGCGGACGCAAGATTTCAAACTGTAAAAGAAACTTTTGCCGCGAAGACCGCTGGAGGAATTCTACCTCAACTACTGTGGAAATATTGGCCGTAAAACTGGAACAAATCAATTTTAGATTGTGTGATGATACCGGGTGTATATATTCATTGGTTTTGGTTCAGAAAACATACAAACGGCCGTGAAATTCTAGCCATTAAAACCAACAGACCTAAAAACTAAGCTCGCTGTAAAACCCAACTGGCAAATCTCGCAGTTATATTTTTTGGAACGTTCAAATTTTGCCGCATAACATCTAGTCAAATTAAATTCATAACGATTATTGATAAGTTGAATGCAGGTGCGGCCGAACGTGATCATTTAAAAACGCTGCTAAATTCGCGCTTTGTGTCACGTTATCTAATCTATATACTGTTACTGTCTTATCGCAAAGCCAAAATGAAACTGAAAGTTGCATGAGAAATTAAAATTCAGAATAAACTTCTGGGCCAGAGTAGCACTTTAAATTCAAACGATAGATAAGTTAGATAAGAATTGAATAAAAAAGTGCGTGCAATAAGTTTAATTGCTTTGTAGACAACGGACACCGCCATTTACTTACCACCACCAAATCCGACCACTTAAAAACTTTAAACCGGCTTCTTTGCTTTGTGCCTTCGGCAAAAAAGCATGAGACATGGAAAAAAATAAGCTAGCTTAAACGTAAACTGTAGAGTACAGGTGTGTCGACCGAGACTAGACACTGACAATTTTCATTACTTAATGAGTTTTTTAATAAATATTTTTGCTGAAATTCATTAACTCTAAGTTACCTGGTCGCTTGGCTCATAAGTATCCTTTCTGATAACGTTTATTTTATCCAAGAAACTGAAATGATGTGACGTTACAGTTAGAATTGTAGCCATGTTACCGGGAGTACAGTGAAGCGACTAATTTCTATTGTAAGCACAGTAATAATCTTTCAAATTTTACCACTAAATCATTTAGAAGCAGCGTGCTGGAGCTAAAGATAACGTTCCGTTCATCTCCGACGTTTTTTAAATACATTATTAAGAACATTTAAATATATATCTTCACTCACTATTTAGCGCTGTCTATAAGCTGATATTCGTGAGACCTATCATAACACTCTTGTATCAGTGGGTCGTTCCATAACGTTATTACATAGTCATAAAACACCTGAAATCAAAAACTTTAAAACTGAGTCTTAAAACACCCGAAACCAGAAACTTTAAAACTGAGTCTTAAAACACCCGAAACCAGAAACGTTATTACATTGTCATTAAACACCTGAAATTCAGAAACAACTAATTGTCGCGTTGTATGCACCGTGAGGCTAGGTAAGAACGGGTATAAATAGCGCACGTTTTACGTAAAATACAGTAAAAATAGCACGTGCTTTACATAAAATTAGGTAAGAAAGGTTCACGTGTTTGAAATTCCAGGAATTCCCCACGCTAAGACATCTGCCACTAAATCTGGTGGGCAGGGCCACGAGGCTGTCTTGAGATCACACAACTCATCCCACTTCACCTGAAGCATTACAAACACACCACCACTCCTTACTTTTTATCAACGCAATTTTACTTTTTTCCCATCAATCAAATTTGTAAAGCTGCAGCGTATTGTTGGAATGTGCCAGATTGTCGGTCAAAGAAGCAGAACTGACAGGGATTTCTGATCAGAAAACTAGTCAATACAAAATATGTAATGCTTAAACTGAACATATCTAGACCAACCTGAGGGAAATCGAATTCCGATGGGATGTTGGTCATATACTCGTACGCTGAATGACTTTGTTCGCTCATTTTCTCGGACGGCTCTAATCCAATGCCAACCATCGCCATGCATATACTCTGAAAAGGTTGAGCTCTTTGTAGCTTCCCAATTAATCAATACGTTAGCTAGCCGAGCTTTAGAACGTTGTGTTGATGCTATAAATAGCTCGAATATATCTCATATTGTGGCAGATGCAGCTCGCAATACGTACACATACAGAAATAGGACGATCACACGCGGGGGGATAGCATGCTTAGCGACCAGCTACAATAACCGTAATTCGTTATGTAGGAGATCGACTAACTGCGAACTGCTGGCCCACAAACATGCACATATGTACAACCATGTCAATTTTTGGACACCGGTAAGACGAGGATACTGAAAAGCGGTTCTGTGGAACAAGGAATTACATTTACTCAAACAGTTAAAACGAAATCAGATCAAAGTTTGGAGCGACTTACCGTGATGGCGTCCCGCACGTTCTGGCGAATGATGTTTACCTTCTCCCGCTTTTCCCTGATAAAGATATAATCTTACAATTTACAGGTTATATTTTTCATAATTTTACAGATGAACAATTTAATACAATTCTACGATTTGGCGGCAACAATTTCAAATAGATGTATTTGCGTTTTTGCAGTCCAACATTCACCAGTAATAACATGGGAAGCAATTCACGTGAAGCGGACGCTACAGGAGACCGACGCAGCTCATGGATAATTCAGCGGCTGTCCACACAGCATGAGGGTGAGCTAAACTCCCTGTATGATGCAGATGAGTTTTGCAATCGGGATGACCTCATATTTTAATGACTCTACAGCTCCAGATCTCCTTGCCGTGCGTCCAATATTAGCGCATTGCACAAATAACTCGGGGAATACACCTTGTACACATTACTTCAGGTTGTTCCCAAACTTGAGCTTTTTCCTCTTTTATCATCATTAAACGGATGGTGTGTTAGTAACGGCGCTCTTGCCCATCTAAAGTTTCCAAATATTTTGTCAGGTGGTCTATGAGGCGTCGGTTATTTTGGGAGTTAGGTTATTTTTGGGACAATGTTGACTAGCCACATGACTCGCAGTCAGTAATTCTACACAATACGCATGATATGCAGTTAAACTATGTTAAAAAGATCATATTTATTTTTGAATAAGGTTAAAATACATCAAAATTTGAGCCTTTAAATAATTTCTGCAAATGATATGATGAGGTGGCCCAGACTGACTAGGATTGAGAAGGTGTATTAATGTATATCATCTTCAGAAATCAATATTGCGACAAAAATAACTCCTAGATTCACTCTTATATTCGGATGCTTGCAATTAATCAAAAGGAATGTTTCAAGCTCGGTATTAGTAGCTTATGAGATATCGGGGTCGAGTGAAAGTGTGTCTGTCTAAGCTAAGGTGTTAACATAGATCTGACCTATAAAAAGCTCTAAAAGTTGCTAAAATGGTTTTTATGAGCTGGTTAAGTAGGTGCTGTACTTCCCAAGCTCTCACCAAGGTCCCTCTCGGCCATTAGAAATTTTACCATGTAGAAATTATCTTTACCCGATCGCAAATGAGATCGTTCCTCCCTCCTCCCTCCCTTTCCTCCTTTCTTCCTTTTATTTCCCTACATTCTCCATTTTCCTCCTATCTCCCTTTTCCTCTTTTCTCCCTTTCTCTCTCCCTTTCTCTCTCCCCCCCCCTNTCTCTCTCTTCTCTCTCTCTCTCTCTCTCTCTCTCTC
>JH152763.1:94650-106414 GCA_000226015.1 Mnemiopsis leidyi | reverse complement strand
TCTCTCTCTCTCTCTCTCTCTCTCTCTACTCTCTCTCTCTCTCTCTCTCTCTCTCTCTCTCTCTCTCTCTCTCTCTCTCTCTCTCTCTCTCTCTCTCTCTCTCTCTCTCTCTCTCTCTCTCTCTCTCTCTCTCTCTCTCTCTCTCTCACACACACACAGAGTTTTAATGAAGATTGTTTCTAATCGAAACTCCCGAGTTACACGTCTGACATTCTCAACTTTCTAATCTACTGCCAGTAAGACGGTTAACTCTCTAATTGTAGCCGTGTTGCAGCTAGTGCCAGGTGCACAATGAACTGACGGTATTAGTTTACCGCCTACACAGCACACTGGTCCTTACACTCACATTTGATCAGTTAGCTCTTAAGTTGACCTGCTCGACTTGAACACTTTAAGTCAACTCGACAAAAACACCAACTTGATTGTGGCGAACAGCGTCAACTAATGATGACTAATGATCCAGGAAATAAGACATAGTCTGAATTGAAATGCACTGAATTTGTAAAAGATTTTCACTTGTTTTAGTAGATCTTTAACTATTTCATTAAAACAGCACCTCTCCAGCCGTATTTCAATTTAAAAGCCTTATATCACAATATATGCCAAAAATTATATCAATTATATCATGTTTTGCAGGACACCCAAAAAAGCAGATGTATCCCGTAACATCGAGAGAAATGGAAAGTGTTTGGAAGTTTATTAATTATTGCATTAATTGTGTACAATTATGAAATATCACGTTTCTATGGCTGATATATTGCATGTATGACTTGTATGTAGCATGCGCAGTGGAAGTCGAAATACATCGATTTGTACAATCGATGAGCACATGGCAAATTGTATCTATTTTCGGACTGACTGCACATTTTTATACACAAATGCGTGCAATTAGCAGTGTGTTCAGCACCGCTCCTACAACGCAGTGCACATTTTTTAGGACTCAGCCGCAGAGGAACTGTTTTGAAAATAGGACAAACAAAGGGAATACCTATTGCAAGTTGGAGGAACCGAAAACCAGGCTGTCAAATTATTTTCATTGTCTAGAATTTTGTGATATTTTTAAAAATTCATGTAGGAAATAAACGGCTCAAATAAACTCACGGCTGATCAAATAAGTCCGTTCGAGGACTTATTTTTTGGAGTTCGGTAAATCACCCAAAACACACACAGTTCAAGTGTACAGTTAATGGCAATATTCTCCTAGAAGAATAGTAAGAGCGCGAGAAATGAATGCAGGAATACAATGGGGCGGGGGGGGGGGGTAACACGACCACGATTTGTGGCCTATATCAGGCTGTCATACCAGAGTGTCATGGTCAAATGGTCAACAAATTCAAAATGGTGGACGCAAAATGAGAGTATGAAATTTTAGCATAAGATGTTCATTTTGACCACAATCTGATGTGACGTAAAGGGATTTCTTTGTCAGTTTAATCTGAACACTGCTAGCGTGAAAACGTACATCTTGAAAGAAGTACGCAATGGTATAACTAAAATAGTCCAATCAATGTAACATTCAAGATCATGTTAACTCAAATTATTTGTATAATACTAGTGTTGAAAGTATTCAGGTTTTGACACTTTCAACACTAGTATTGTACAAGCAATTTTAGTAAACATGACCAAACCGCACCCATGGTCGTGGTCAGTGCCTTACCCCTCCCCCTCCTCTCTGGAGGTCAAAATATCGTGCATCGAGTGAAACTGTGAAGACGGACGAATTAGACGGTTGTTAAACATAGGCTTAATTCGGTATGCAAAAAAAAGGAGTTTGTTGTGCTCTAGGTATGGCCATGGCATTGATGACTTTTGCTACACTGACAAGAACGCAATTAAATATACAAATAATGGACGAAGGAATATAAGAAGAGTGATACTATAACAACTTACTCTTCGGTAAAACCGTTGATGTGAAGAATTTTCATTTGCTTGACGATTGTGCTTTTCCCGGATTCTCCGCCACCTGAAAATACATATTCAAGCTGTGTTCAATCCCACGTCTTATTGTGCATTTCGCATTGAACATTTCGATGATAAATTCTTTTGTGTTGTTGCGGTTGGGAATGATCCCACTTCTACACAGATAATTTTTGTAGCAGCCATGTCAACATGTTATCAAACACAAATAATTATTTTGGCATCAAATGCTGAGACAGTCATTTTAGCTTAAAATCAAAGATCATGAAGGGCAGCAAAAAAGATCATATTTTTCAAGTTGAAAGCGACATAGAGTCAGTAATAATTAAGCGAAGGCTTTAATAGCAGATTACAGTCGGAAAGAATTTGGTTGATGATACCGGGTGGTAATCAAATAGGCATTCTTAAAGCTACACGCCGCAAAATGTTTAAGACCTATTATTAACCTAACATCTTATTTTAATATTCAATGGAATGACAATTTAGATAAATGTAATTTTGTTTTTGATCACCAATGATAAGGATTTGACTACCACCAAGTAGCTAACAAAACAAATGATTACAGCAATTTTAGATTGAAGCATTATTTTGAAGTAAAATAAGTTAGTTTAGTAGATCAAGTCTCTTTTTTGGGAACATAAATTCAAACACCAAGAAGTATTAAAATATGTATGATTACACAAAAAAACCTATTACTCTATAATGATTAACATTTTATTCTAAAGCTAAAGTTCGTTTTGTGATTATATAAGGACAACGAAAGTGTCATAGAACCAACATTGTTAAGGGACAGCGGCCATTTGCATTTTGAGCTTTGATTGAAATCAGGTTGACTGAATTTTTGTAGGCTGATAGTCATATTTGTTACAGCTATGCATGAATGTTTTATAACCAAGTCCTAACTTCTTATCATTTCGGGCTCAAACTTGCTTTATAATCTAATGTCACATAAACAAATGCGAAATTTACAATGATGCAACATATTATGTCGTGCTAAGAAGCTTTGTTGTCATTGACACCAAAAAGATGCGACAGATGCTTTCTTGGTAGATCAATTTTAATTTGAACAGCTATTTACAGCGAACTGGAATCTGGTTTGCTAAGCATGACAAGAATTTCAGCTGCTGATAACAAACCTAGCAGGAGCAACCTATGAGTTGATTTAAAGTTCATTTTGTCTTCTTTCAACCGTTTTTCAATGTCTCTATTGCGCATGTCTGCCTCGCTTTGATTTTTACAAAAGCAACACATGATAACCATATGTTCATGCACTCACTACGAACTAGGATTTAGGATTTTAATAATGTAGAATATAGTGATAAATTGAGTAATCTAAATGAGTCGAAGTAAAAGGTTGGAAATACAGAATTTACCGTATCTCACTAGAAATAAAGCAGCACAATTATATAACACTATAAATACATATTGCATAATACAATACACGGTATGTACAACAGTGTTATTTTATTGTGCAATTGGACCTTCTCAGTATTTAGACATAGGTTAAAGGTAACCTGTGACTGATGGCTAAGAATTATTTGTTTACTGAGAACTACATTAAAGTAATCTTAAACTATATCAATCAACAGCGACATCAATAGAACTTATCTTCCACATTTCAAACTCACTCAACAAAAGGGTGCAGCTATCAAGCAGTATAAAAAATAAAATGCTACACTGGTATTAATGGTTCAAGAGATTCGAATCGATTACAAATTGAAACGGTAATTCAGTTTGCTCAATTATCAATGGAGCATTAATCTAGATCATATTCAATGGTGCACACTTGAGGTCTAAACAAACCAAATAAAAGCAGCCTATGGGTCGCTTTATACGATGCTTTAGTTAGAGTGATCCGTTCGTCAATTTTTCTATTTCTAATTTCCCCTTCAGTCTCTTGGGGTTCTCTAAAACAGTCCATAGCAAATCTCAAAAAAGATGTCATGTAATTAGAGGCTAAAAATGGAGTCAGTTTAAAATTTGTTACAATTTTATTTAATGGACGCCTCTGACATGGCTGCTGTTGAAAGATTGTGACAGTATGTGACAGTATGTGACAGTATGTGAGAGTATTTTCTAGCTAATGTTCAATCAGTATTTCGAGTTTTTACCAAAAATCTTCCCGAAATACTTAACTTTACTTACTTTAAAGTATTTTGGTGATGTCAGTCGCATGACCTATATTAATATGAAAATACAGCGGATTACAATGTTTAAGTGGCTATCTGTTAACAAACTATATTTTAATGCTGAAAAAACAGAATATATGGCATGGTATTTGATTCTCATGACCAAATTGATAAGATTGGAATTGAAATTAATAACATTAGCATTAAAATAAAGGGGTGTAAGAAAATAAAATACTTAGGATTGATATTAGACAATAATTTAAGTTTTAAAAAGCACATCGACTACATATAGAAAAAGACTGTAAAACGAATTGGAGCCATGTACAGAAGTAAAAGTCTGTTGCTAGTAATATATCGCAAAATGTTTGCTAATGATCTTATGCTCCCACAATTTGACTAAATTAGCAGAGCTTGATATCCTACGTACAAAAAAATGTGCCAAAAAGCGAGAGCAGTATAAATGTGTATATAGACATGGGGTGGCTTCCTCTTCATTTGAGAAGACAACTTCACCTTTCCAATTACATGTATAGTATTATAAATGACAATTGCCCATTTAACTTTATGAGCAGATTCAGTTATGTCTCTGGAGGCAACAGGAGTAGTGAAAGCTGTAACCTATACATTAACAAATCAACACCACACAAACACGTCTAGTGTGTCGGAGTTAAATGCTGGAGCATCATACCAGACAACTTGCGCAACTCAAAAGATATAGATAAATCCAGCAAAACATACAAAGCCTATTTGTTGCGATCAATAATAGCTGGCCCCAACTATTTGCTTACCAACTCATATGATTTGGTGCAGGGAAACGGAGAAGAAGTATAAACTTTGGTGTAATTGCAAGAAGTAACGAATGCATTCGTTGGTAGTGAATCTCAAAGTGGTGATATTTAAGCAATCACAGTTGCCATTCCCAAACCTAAAATATTGACAAAATTGGATATGTTAAATATTTTAGTAAATTAAAAAGTTTATACTATAAATCAGAAAATAGGAAAATTTTGCATCTAAAAGAGCGAAACTTCACTAACGAACTGCATTAATCAACCTACACTTAACTATAAATTTAAAATCTTACAGAAATTTAAACAAGTACAAACTTAGTTTATGCTAAAAGATAATTCTTATCTATATGAACGGGTAGGTACACATGTTAAACACCTTCCTATCGACAAATGCCGGTCAAATTCAGAAAAGTTTGAGTGGTAAAGAGTATTCTTGTGTATTCAAACTTTGCTCATCAAATTTCAAATAGATACTCTCAATTATTCTAAGTCTGCATTCCACATCACAATTATCTAAAATCTTAATATTGTTGAAGTAAAAATTGCACTTAGGGTCCCCTGTACCAACAACATGGTCCATTAACACGCTTTTCTGCGTTTGAGGATTGAGATGTCCATTAGAACCTTAAAATCGTTCAAATAGAGTATTCTTAGTCTTACATATATGAGCAGCACTCTGCCCACACTTGTTACATTGTATAGAATAATTTTTTATTTTGTTTGATCAACGACAAGTTGGCCTCTGTGCCCTTGTTCTTGTTCAGCCTGCCAACCCATCAAGATCAACTAAAGGGGCGGATTTTTCCTAGTTTTCGGTAGTGGCAGCTCTGTCAGCATGCTGCATACACCACTTAACATGTAAGTAATTGTACAGCTTTATTATCAGTGCTCATCTTTTTCTGTAATCTTTTTTTTCTTTAATCTTGGTATGACGTAGGCCTTCCTAGATATTTAAATACCGTTGTAGCAGTAATGGTGCAGTAGTCACTAGTTTATCGATTGTGTGAGACGTAATTTTTGACAGTGTTTTGTTTTTATCAGTATTTATGTTTTATTAGATAAGATTTAGTGGAATATTTTATACGTTTATATAGTTGTTTAAGAATTATGCTTGTTGCCTGTCACCTGACAATAAACTTTCAGCCAGAAGATGACAGGTGTTATACCTATTGAAATATTGCACAACAGTGTCTAATTTGTTACAGAAAAGATGCTTACATACCTTATAGTCCTATTCATAACAAAAATTTCGAAGAATGCCCTCTTTCGAGTTCCATTGTATAGAATAAACTATTTCACTTTTACATTTCAAAGGAAAACAATCCTTAAATCTAAACAAATTGCTAATTCGAAAACCCCGTTTATATACAAATTTTACATCTATAGAGGGATAAAACTTAGGTACTAGTTTCAAGATATCACGTTTAAGAACTATTGACATGTTCCCAAGAACAGAAAACCCGGAACAAAACTCGGAACAAAAAACCCATTCAAATGCACTCCTTAATTTACAATCAAGTCTCTTCACGAACGTTCCTCTAGCCGAAAAGCCGAAACTATAGACGTATGTATGAACAAACTTTATCTTGGTAATGGTAATTCAAAGAATGGAAATATTGCAGTTCCTAATCTGCCCAAAAAGGTCCTTAGAAAACTTCTTAGTTTGTGTGAGTGTGACAATAACTTAGTTTTTAATGGCAAGGTTTATAGTCAAATTGACGGGGTTGCGATGGGTAGTAGTCTAGGCCAGGTCTAGTAGTCTAATGGTCAATGAACCATTTTGTTGGTACAGGGGACCCTGAGTGCAATTTTGACTTTAATACTATTACAATTTTAGAAAATTGTGAAGTGGACTACGGACTTGGAATAATTGAGAGTATCTATTTGAAATTTGATAAGCAAAGTTTGAATACATAAGAATACTCTTTTCCACTCAAACTTTTCTGAATTTGACCGGCATTTGCCAATTGGAAGATGTTTGACAATTAACATGTGTTTAACAAATACACCTAGCCGTTCATATAGATAAGAATTATCGTTTGAGCATAAACTAAGTTTGTACTTGTTTGAATTTCTGTAGGATTTTAGATTTATAGTTAAGTGTAGGTTGATTAATGCAGTTCGTTAGTGTAGTTTAGATCTTTTAGATACAAAATTTTCCTATTTTCTGATTCATAGTATTAACTTTGTAATTTACTTAAATATTTAACATATCCGATTTTGTCAACGTTTTAGGTTTGAGAATGGCAACTGTGATTGCTGAAATATCACCATTTTGAGATTCACTACCTACAAATGCATTCGCTGCTTCTTGCAATTACACGTAAGTTTATAAAACTCATATGAAATTACTTATATAGTCCTTCCGTCATTGAAGCTAGTTAATTTTTCCGTAAGTGAGAGAGATATACAGGATGTTACCCGTGCTGGTGATTTGATGGTGTCTTTATTCTACTATTTTGTAGAATAGTATTATCTGATATCAGATGTATTTAATTTGTTTAGTTTTGGTGACGTTATTATCTAACTCATATCTTAACCTGCTTTGTGTTGAGTTTTTACAACTATGTTCAGTTGGTAACTGTGCAGTGATATCGATTATATATTTTATATTCAATCTCTCATAAGGTAGGTTTTGTGTTATTTGGTTATTTCCTTTGGGCTGTTATATTTTTCTGTATATGGGGCCAATGAAAAATCAACATAAATTTTATGTCATATTATATGGTTTGATTGTTGTCTAATGAGTTTTATTGTTAATATGGTTACTATATTTTCTTTAGCCTTAGGTAGGGTGCATTAAAAGAGCAAGACTCTTCCATATATACATTTCAATTCCATGTATACATTTCAATTCAATTCCCATCCATGCAATTCAAAGAAACCATTGATTTTTGAATAAATTTCTTGTTATAGCTGCATGGTCGGGAAGGTAAAGTTTGTTCATGTGTTTTGTTGACTAAAATAAACTGAGACCCAAATTCCAAAGTCTGGGACTCGGTATTTCATTGCTTCATTGTGAATGCTATGATGAATAAAGTAATAAAGAAATGGAAAAGCAATTGCAGCATTGACTGAATAAAGCCTTTGGAAGAGAAAATTGTCGAAAGCCCTTGAGTTAGAGAAGCATCAAAAATGGAGATTAAGGGCACACATAAAGTAAAATAGAATCGGAATTACCGCCGCTTTAGTGAGTCTGGCAACTGCTTCATTTCCTGTATTTTACCAATTTCCATATATCTTCAAGATTATTCTCAGAATTTCTATATTTGTATGAATATGATTAAACTCCTGAACTCTGAACTTATGCTAATTAAAATTGAAACTGTACATACAAAATAGTTGTCACTGAACTTCGTAATACTTGATTATTTGAGATAAACACGGAGCCTAACAAAAAGTATAATATAATAGTCAGCACCTGATCAGAAGCAGATGAAACCATCAGAAGCAGATGAATCATTGGCCCAGAGGGAGGGCCCCAGGTTTTACGTCAAGATACAGGTATAACTGTTATTCTAGCTCATAGTTGAAAATTTCCAATTTGAAGCCTTATAAGGAGCCACATAAGAGGACTTTTTCCATCTCTAATACTTTTTTGCAGATGGCAAAAAAGTAAAGTAGATGGTTTTAAGTGGTCGGATTTTGGAGGGGTAGGTGGGTAGGTAGGTAGATGGCGGTGTTCGCTGTTTGCTGTCTACCGTCACAAAGCAACTTAAAACATAGTGCAGTGCGGGCCACCATTGCCATGTCGAGGTCACAAATCGCCTCCGCAAAGTTATTCTACACTGGATATATTTTTGCGAGTTTATTACCGTTGTGCGGCGTGCGTATCACTATCAGAGTATTACTCTGAAGTATTATGTCAATTTGATGTTCAATTCTTATGCTTATCTGATTCTAAATAATCTATGGTTTTGAGTCTACCTTTGTGTAACTGTGGCCAATCAATTCATTCTTAATTTAT
This sequence comes from Mnemiopsis leidyi, assembly GCA_000226015.1. Classification (NCBI taxonomy): domain Eukaryota; kingdom Metazoa; phylum Ctenophora; class Tentaculata; order Lobata; family Bolinopsidae; genus Mnemiopsis; species Mnemiopsis leidyi. The sequence goes on along the minus strand of JH152763.1, from coordinate 97,610 downwards.
TTTCTTATGCCACTTTAAGTTTTGTTTTGCAATATCACGATAATATTTAGTAGATTATTTGTACAGCGCACACCCACACCCACATTTTATTCTCTCTGGCACATTTTATTCTATTGGCTGGAATGAGTGTCGGACAAAGTCAGACAATAGATTATGTGACACGATATGACAACATTATGCTAATAAACACACTGCAATGGGCCGATTGAATCAGCTATCGTAATTGCTTCACGAATCACACAGCTCATGGATTATTGGATCCCGCACGTCTGCACCTGATTTTACTTTCACTATTAACGCGAGAGCCCTGTATCAGGCACTGTAAGCTAATGACACCGAAACTTCCAACAAATTTTATGCAAAAATAGACCTTATGAAACTATTTGACTGCACCGTCTAAATTTCCCACATCAGTTGTTTTTAATAGCTAAAATTTCACAGCCGGTTTTAAGTTTTAAAACTAATATAAATCAACAGTAGCCAGTATCATCTGACAAGATGCAATAAAATTATTCCACTTTTACGGCCAATATTTTCTCTGTAGCTTTAATGGTACTGGTATTCCATCAGCAGTCTTTGCGACAGAAATTACTTCTACTCAAATTCAATTGCTTCTAGAACTAGCAGAGGGCAAATGGAAACAGCTTCTTCAGAATTAGAGATATGGAAATCTAGCTTCGCCTGAGACCTAACTTAGCGGGCACAATTCTCGTTAGGCTTCAAAACTATCAAATTTGGATTCTTTGTCAAATTTGGATTCCTTGTCAATTACTAATCTAACTTTTCTTGATAATAATTAATAATAATAAATCTATGTGATGATAAATTTGATAAGGGCCGCATGACCACAAAGAGACAGAAAGATAAAAGGAAGAAGACATTTTAAGCTAGTACTTCAATTTACACTGTCGATTGCCAACGCTTGTTTTGTATGCTTTGTGCACATGCACAATACATATTACATATCTGATTGATCTTGTGATTTCGGCCCTACGGACCAAAATTATGAGATATAGATAAACACCTTTATAGAGATGATATCAAAGCCAGCCAAAAGTTGTTAAATACAGGAGTTGACAGTTGTTTGTAAAGGTAAAACTAAAGATTTTCAAACTGTTGTGCTATACGAACCTAACAATAGCAATCGGTGCATCGATTTAAAAAGGGGCTTATATTTCTCAAGTCTCATATCTATGTCTCTACTTTTGTCCCTTTGAGTTTTCTGATCATCACTTCCACCAGAGCAAAAGAAACTCATAACTAATGGATGCTATGAAATCGATTAATAAACCAATCTACAAAGATGTGGGAATTTTTAAAATGTCTATTTAGAGGAATGACTTAATAATTAAAAACATAGTCATTTTGAATATTTTACTCTCTTAATATAATAAGGCTAGAAAGGAAGTAGACTGACTGAGTAAGTAGACTGACATTAATGCCACTACCAACACAGACCCTCCTAATCTAATTCTCAATTACAGTTTCAGGGTCTTTCGGCTAAGTCAACCATAGAAGATTGCATAGGCAAATTAAAATGTCATAAGCGCTTCTCTCTAGGATTGTTTCTCTGGGGTGTGATCTTTTTGCACAAAAGTTAAAAGAATCTCGAATGGGTGTATACAATAAAATAAAACAGCTTGAACAACATACGACATACTGAATTGGGGCACTAAAAACTTGCTGACAAACCTAAAAGCAAAAGTCTGTGTGTTGATTTGAAGGATTGCTTTGCCTTTTTTATTTCTTGGTTAATTTTTGAGTTTCTTTTGTTTTGTTCTCGATCTTCATCAGAACTTGGGCCCCAGAAACAACCCATGTTCTATTGATTATCAATAAGAAGCTTTGACAGAGCTGATTTCCTTCACGTAAGGAACTAACAGACCTGCGTCACATGTGACATCACCTATGAGACAATTTAGTCACTTTGAAGTGGAATAAATGAACAAAGCAACAAAACATACTTATAATTTTTTGGGTCTAATCTTTTATATTCTAGCGTATAGTATCAAATAATTAACAACTTCAAAATGAGCATGCCTAACATTACTGCTACACTGAACACTGGCACTCCAAAAACGTAATACAATAAGCCTTGACTATTTGTAATACAGGTGAAATATTGAAAATTGAACACTGTCTGAGATCTGATGGTCCAAGGGTAGGTAAGAGTAGGTGTAAGTATTCGTTTATTGCACACAACTGCGCCATGTTTTTAAAATGTGTAAGGTGTGTACAAACCAACTATGATTGAACATTACTTCTTGGTGACACTGGGCACCACCAACTTCAAACCATTTTTCCCCGTATCTTGCCATTTGGGCCCGAAGGGCCCAAATGGCAAGATTTTTTTGATATGTTTTGTGCACGTGCACAAAATGTACAAAACAAGGGTTGGCGATCGACAGCGTAAAACGGGGTATTTTGGAATATTAGCCCAAAAAGTGTCCGTCCGTCCGTCCGTACGTCCGCGCGCACGACCGCACGCACCCCCTCTTTATCAAACTTAATTATGTATACAAATACGATTATAGGTTTTGACTGCCTGAGGCCACATAATGGATTTCACATCTGCATCATGAAATGTATACATAATTTCCTTGCAACAACTGCAACAAGATGTAGGATCAAACAATAACAAGTAAAAGTAAAGTCGATCAAAATTCTTTTAAACTTAAGTTTAATTGGCTTGTCAAATGACAGATTAAGTAATGAATGTAACACGATTTTAATCCCAGCTCTGAACAAATCGTGTGAACGACTAATTCATGAAACGCCATAAGCATAAAAACAATGCAGTATGAATAAATTATGAAGGCAGCACAAACAATACAATAATGACGGCGTCATGCAGAGTTAAGATATTTGAAACAAACTATGCAAAGAACGTGCAATTGTGTTCAAACTTTGCGCGTGCAAATTTTCACACATGGCTGCATCAAACGGCTGCATTAACTCGC
>JH152763.1:52502-69241 GCA_000226015.1 Mnemiopsis leidyi | reverse complement strand
TCTACTGGTACTCAAAGTGGTCTGAGGAAGAAGATGGAAAGTGTAAGTTATGTGAAGAGAAGATTGGCACTATCCCACACATATTAGCTGGATGTAATGTTGCTCTTAGCCAAGGAAGGTATAGGTGGAGGCATGACAAGTTCCTACGACAGATTTCTGAGCAGATTGCTTTTCATTGCAATCGCGGAGTCAACCCAAGTAAGAATAAAATCGATTAGTCGCAAAACGCAAAGCGTGCCTCCAGCCAGAAAAGACACGTGGTTTTTTGATTCCTTGTAATTTTAAGTTGACAATTTTTATTTCGGCTTCGAAACTATAAAATTCGGATTCCTCGTCAAATTTTACGTCAAAATACTGGTCTAATTTTTTCCTAGCTCAAAGTTAAAAATTTCCCTTTTGGGGCCTTAAGGGCCTTATGAGGGGTGACTTAAGGAGTCACGTGATCATTTTTGGCTCCGAAGCTATTAAATTCGGATTCCTCGTCAAATTTTACGTCAAAATACTGGTCTAACTTTTCTTCTAACTCAAAGTTGAAAATTATCATTTTTGGGGCCTTAAAGGCCCATAAGGCATTCAGATCAATTTTTCACATAACCTAAGCCACAGAACCCGCTAAAATCTACAATACCTGAAATTTTCATGACTATTTCATCTCTTTCCGTTTGGACTCCAATTCGTCCCCCGATTTGGAGACTTTTTTGGGCTTTTTTTGGAGCGAATTTTAACATAGCCTAAGCGACAAAACGTGATGAAATCTAGTCTGAAATTTTCAAGTCTCTATCTTTTTCCGTTTGGGCTCCAATCCGTTTGCAAAAAAGCGTCGCCGGGGGGGGGGGGGGAGGGGGGCATCGTATACCACACTTCATGTTGCCATACTAGGGGGGTGGCAACTTTTCTTTTTTTTTTTTTGAACCCGGGCTAAAATTGGACGAGAAATCGATTGAGAATATAGTCCCGAGGTTCGAAAGTTTTCGGTTAAGTGTCTTTTCTGGGGTGGCTGCCACCACCCTTATAGAAGAATGTGTGGTCATGGTGTGGAGTTCATACCGGCCGGGAAAAGAAGACCTGTTGCAGAGAGTAGGAAAGGCCATCAGGATTTCGGTGTGCTCAATGGAGCCCGGGATTGGATAGTTATGTCTGACCGTGAGGGGCAGCTAAAATTTTCTCTTAAATCACTGAGACCCGTTTGAGACCTGTTCAAAGACAGTACTCTGGTGGAAACTAACAGTGCCATCTGAGGAGCGGATAGCGGAATCTCATGATTACAAGCTATACCGTTATAATCTTCTAGAAGCTGAGATTCAAGAGAAAGGCTGGTGCTGTTACAATTTTGCGGTCGAAGTAAAAGGACCACGTGAAATGGTTGCTCAAAGTTTGGAAAAAGCAGCCAGGAGAGTTGGCTTCAAAGGAAGGTATCTGAAGAAGCTGGTGAGGGACAGTGGCAAGGTGGCTGCGCATTGTTCAAGGTGGATCTACTTGTTATCGAGGAAGAAGGAGTGGGAGTTTAGGGAAGTTGGAGCATAAGGGTTCATTTAACATCTGAGTTCCCGATAAGTTATCTTGTCGCCAATTGCGAGCTCTAACTGGTTTCTCAAGTGACTCTCGAATCAGATGGTGGTTCTAGGTTGGACTGCTGGGGCGCCTGACAGAACACCGCCTTGCAATAAAAGTCCCGAAACGGTGTCAGGTGTGTGACTGATGATTCTGATTCAAACTCTATGAGTATACTTCTGCATCACCCCTTGCTAAGCTGACCGGACTGCGACTGAGTGCGGATATGTGCTGAATATCTGCTAAACCTGAAGTCGGTTGGGTTCAGTGAATATTAGTGAGTCGATGCAGAAGTAGGGTATGGCGTACTACTACCTAGGAGGCACAGTCAGGTTGGATGTCTGCTTACTGACTGTAAAGGAGAAGGTATATCCGTATTTCGCTGCTAGTGATGCAGTCCTTGGTCTGACAGTCAGGGCTTCTCTGTCTTCCGTTCAGCTGTGTACCGTTGGGCTAGTGGAACCCGCAAGGGGGACATACATAGGTTGGAGGTTGGAGGGTAGTGTGCTCCATGGAGAGTGGTGATTTAAAGGAGCAGTTTTTGGTGAGAAGGAGGGAGAGTCGTTTCTGTTTGCTGTATAGCATGGGCCATTTCGCAGTTCTAAACTGTTTTCTCTCTGTTTTTATCATAGTAACTGTAGCAACCATAGTTAATAGTTATCATAGTAACTTAAGTAACCAAAGTTATTATAGTGATTATAGTCGCCACGGTTAACATAGTAACAACATATAAACTATATAAGCTATTGTTACCATAGTTATCATAGTAACTAAAGCAACCATAGTGAACATTGAAATCACAATTACTATGATACTGAATTAGGATCAGGTGGTTTGCATTTTCGGCTAAACCTTTTATACTATAATCACAGTATTACAATGACAGTATTATAATAACAGTATTATAATTACATGTACTATAATCACAGTATTATAATCACAGTATTATGAATCGAAGTATTGTACCAAATGAAACGCTCATGTTTCAGTGACTATTTGTAAGCTTTCGAACATACCTGTGTGTGACCATGTTCATGGTCACACTGAAAATATAATTATGTCTATCACAATAAGTAGCACACTATAAAAGTCTAAACTGCACACAAAAATGTTACGATTCAATTCAATTATCAACACACTGTATCACAATCATCACTCGGTACTAACTACGATCAATGTAAATACACTATGTAAAACTTAACTAAAGTACAATAAGCTGGCCATGCACAATTCCAGGTCAAAACTCGTTCAGAGATAAGATCTTTAATTGCCCATAATCAGTAAAGATAACACGCCCTATCAATAGAAATATTACATAATATTAAGAGGAATAGACCATTCTTGTGTGTTAAGACTCTGCTTTTCAAATTTAAGGTAAATACTCTCCATGGAGCTAAGCTTAAGGTCTTGCTCACACTTATCCAAAATTTTAATCGTATCAAACTCAAACTCACACAAGAGATTAGTCAAAAGAGAGAGCGAACAGAAACTTCCGTTCTTGGACACTGTAGTATCTCGTGTCATGGGCAACAATACCCTGTGATTTCAACTTATGTAAAACCAACCGATAAGGGTCTTTTCTACAACTTTGCTAGCTTTATCCCTAGCAAATATAAGGGAAACCTGGTCGGGACTTTAACATACAGGGCTTACAAGATTGCCAGTAACTACAACATATTCAACGTTGACATGCAGAGAATACGTGAAAAGTTCAGAAAGAACGGATTCCAAATCTCATTTGTTGACAACTGCATCGGAACAGTCCTCAACAGACTAAGATCCCCAAAACCACCTCCTACAGCTACGGTCTGAAACGTGAGGTCCTCCTTCCCCTACCATTCCTAGGCCCTATCTCCTATATTATAAAACGTCGACTAGAAACTTTAGTTCACAAATTTCATCCCACAGTCCAACTTAAGGTAGTCTTTCGACGTGGCTACAGTCTACGGAACTTATTTTCTTTCACGGACAAGTTTCCCTTAAAGTGTCTTAGTGGAGTAGTTTACTCAATTCATTGTAAAAATTTTGGGCCGAGCCAGGCCTATATAGGTAAAACTAAAAACACTCTCTACGAAAGATTTTATGGGTCAAACGGTCATCTTCATCCTTCTTCATCTAAAAGCGCCCTGCTTGGGCATATGAACACTAATCCTTTGTGTGAGTTTCAGTTTGATACGATTAAAATTTTGGAGAAGTGTGAGCAAGACCTTAAGCTTAGCACAGTATTATAATCACAGTATTATAATCACAGTATTATAATCACAGTATTATAATCACAGTATTATAATCACAGTATTAACCATAATTACCATTACTTCTGATCATTAGGTAACTGTACAGTAACTGCTGTAAACTATAAATAGATGTTATCTAATCTCTACTTCTCCACTAACAAGTTTTATCTGCAAGGTTTTATAAAGGAACAGTTCCAAGATTGGGCCGTGTTGTGTTCGACGTAGCGTTTGTCTTCACAATTTACGAGCAAACCATGAAACTTCTGGATTATGTCTGGAAAACTGATTAGAAAGTTCTTTATGTGACATGACAGTGTGATCTTTGTTCTTTATGAGACAAGAACAGTGTGATATTTTTGATAATGTTTTAAATGATTTTGACTAAAAACGGTTATGAGAGAATGATTTCAACATGGATGTGCAAAAATGTCAATTTTCGTTTGAATTGGAAGTAATAGATGATCACGGGCAAAATAGCACTCAAACTTTTGCAATTCAATATTTTGATATAACACTAAATGTGATGTCACAACTTGTTAGTAAGTCGCTATACTTTATTTCCTTGCAAATTGGTACAAATATTTATTGGATAAGTTTATATTAATAGGTCTAGATAGTGTTGAAGATTATGTTAAATTATGTATATTTTGGTTTGTGGTTGTGTGCAAGGATTTGGCATCTTATTCAATCAGAGGACTTGCTGGAGAGGACTCGAGCAGGAATCGAATCCACGACCTTAAATTATGATGTGACTGACACTTTGGTTCCTCAATTTATTCAGAAATCAAAGGTTAAGTATGTCAAATTTTAATTTGATTTTTAATTGATTAGTTAATATTCAGGCAGTTTGTCAAGGATGGGGTTTTGTATATTTTGTGACGGTATGTCACATTACCAATACCAATTTTGAACTAATTCTGAAATTGAGTTTAATATTTTTCTCAGTTCAAATGCCACTTTAACAAATTAAAATAGGCGTATTGAATTCAAGAGTGTATCAACTAAAAGCCGATTTTGAATCCTGGTATCGATAAAACCAAGGCCCCCTTAATGAATTGTAAATGAGGCGTATTGATATTATTATACAACCGTCTAGTTGAAAAATTAACGGGCGATGCGCGTCTAGAATTTCTTCAAAATTAACAGGCCTGAAATGCGTGAGACTGAGAGCGCGTGATGGCCGCGACAGTAGGTTATCAACCTACAAGTTGAAAAAACGTCGCTTTGCGCAGAGAACCGATTGACATTTTACATACTTTGTCATCATGATTTTGATTTAATTGATTAATGATGTGTGGTGCACACTGAATAACCATTTCACCTACGTGACCTTGCATAAACAACGCTTATTTGCTAAACTGTGAACCAGTATCAGAAATTATTCGATATTCATATCAAAATTCCTGTCACCAGGCCAGAAATGTTAATGCGTAAGAGTTGCTCTAACCAGAGCCCTTTAGCGCGCCGCGGCTTCTAGACTACGCAGCTGAAACTTCCAGTTCCAGCCACCTCTGGTTGTGCGTTACCTGGGGACCTCAGGCTAATTGTTGCTTTGGGAAACGGAGAAAGAGCCGTGCAACGCCCGGTAAGTTGTGCGTAAGACTCGTTGGTTGATAACCTACTGTCGCAATTTCACGCGCTCTCACGCATTTCTGGCCTGGTGACTAACGAAACGTGAGTCGGGTATCACCGCCACACGCCACAAGGTGACATGAATTTCGAAAAAATTCTAGACGCGCATCGTTCGTTAAGTTGCCTGGGGACCTCAGGCTAATTGTTGCTTTGATCGGAGGGAAACGTTGTCTGACTTCGTCCGACCCTCATTCGTCCGACCCTCATTCGAATAAAATGACAGGAGGGTGCGCGCTGCCGTACAATTTACTTAGCCATTGCTCTAACCAGAGCCCTTTTGCGCGCGTCGCACGTGCCACCAGAGGTTGCTTGCCCATTGCCTGGGGACCTTAGGCTAATTGTTGAATTGCTTAGAGAGAGCCGCGCATCGCCCGGTAAGAGGTTGCTCGAATAGGCAGCTTATTCTAGCTAGGTAGCAGCAGCGTGCGTAATTGTTAAACGTTGCCTAGGCCTTAGTCTTGCTGCCATTCACCTTACTTGCCACACTTTGCCTAGCCGTGCTGCCGCGAAGCGCGCAGCGGCGTGGCCGAGACAAAACGTCCCCCTGTGGCTCACGCCAGATCCAATATTTTTTAAAGCTAAAGATCTTAAGGCCAAAAGTGTGAAAAACGATCTTAAGGGAATATGGAAAACCATTAAGTTAGCATCAAACATGACTTCAGGAATTGGACATGGCAAAATGCCTTGTGAAAACGATCCTGAATCCTTTAATATTTAATCCACAATTTACTAGCATAGCATCCAAAATATAAATAAACTCAATTTCTGCAATCGTTTTATTTTCTACAATTTTAAAGTTGAAAGGTTTGGCACTGGTAAAATTTCGAACGGGAAAATGTGGTACCACTATATTTATATATATATATTGACACCACTTTTTGTATGTCTGGCTGGTCGCTTTCTTATATACTTATATAGGAATTCCTTGACACCAGTTTTGTATGTTTGACAGATCTTATCCTCTATAGATGAAATGGAATCAGGAATGTACTCGTTTCTGGGGAAAATTTGAGCTCTAAAAAATATTTGATGTAAACCGTGAAGACTGACTGGTAACAAAAATCTGGAATTTTGATTTCCAGATCAGCCCACCCTAGATAAGTACTCTAAGGGAATGTCCTTTATCAATCTTCTTTGGTCAACTCAGCCGGGTCTGTCTCTTTTCCTGATCTTAAACCCAATAATATAAATGTAGCTGATCAAAAAATCTATATTCCTGGCAAAATGTAAGCATATCTTTCTTTTAAAATGAAAAATGATCTGGTTGGAGTTCGTAGACAAAATCATGCTGTTCAATAAAGAATCTGATTCTTTCAATAAATCTTTTTGGATGCTTATGTTTTACAACAAAACACAGGGCGCTTTGTGCCAAGCTATTTTCTGGGCTTCTTAAAATATGACCAATTAATTTCCATCTTGCTAGCTGAACACGCTCGGGTAAGGGACAGGTGTTGTATCGCAGGTATAAAGTCTTGTTTGAGATCATGATTGGGTAGCGTACGTTCATGATTGCACGAAGATGTTTACGATGGCAAATATCCAATTTCTCCATGACAGCAGCAGGAGCCGCCCAACATGATGCGTTGTACATCATGACCAATACAACCTGGGCTTCATACACCTTGAGCTTTTTGTCTCGCGGAATCTTAGACCTCATCCAGACTTTCTTAAAGCTTTGAAAGGCGGCATTTCCGAGGATGCATCGATGGAAAATGTCTTTGGTGGAACACATTAATGAACCCAGTAGTTTGCTAGAGCACCATTCCTCTGATCCTCTAAGGGGTGTTCCATCGTCCTTAAACTCGTCCTTACCAGCTATTCTAAAATCCACGAACTTAGTTTTTGACTCATTGATTGGAAGATTCCACTCATTGAAGACTAGTTTCACGACTGGTAGGAGGTTTTCAAGTTCTTCTTTAGATGTATCCATGAAATCAACATCGTCAGAGTATTCGCTTTCCAAGGGCATGCCTGTCTCTCCTATTGGAGGCGTAGGTCTATTGACAGCAGTAAACTATTTCAATGGCATCTTGCAGATGCCAAGACACCCTTTGTATACGAAAATGTCAACTTTGTTATTCCGCTGTCATGTAATTTCTTAATTTTATCAAATTTGTAGTCACCTGAACATGATTTTTCCTCACACAACTTGCAAGTACTCTAAGGTATTTTCTTAAATTTGATCACAATCTTTTTACAGTTATGCCCATCAATGGAAGATACTACCAACGGCCACTATTTGCAAGGGATCGTATAAATCAACAACATGCTATGGATGTTATCAATGGAAAAGGTGATAAACATTGTGCCAACGAGATGACTCAATACTTCCGTTGCACACAGTAGGTAATCTCGGTAAAAAGAGTCACATAGTTTGGTTTAAGTTGATTTTGAACCATTTCATGATAATGCTGGTATATTTGCAATGGAAATAGTGATGACAATGGTGCCAATGGTGACAGTAGTGCAAATTGCTTAAATAATTACAATGGTGCAAATGGAGTCAATTGTGCCACTGTCCCCATTGTCACCAACCATGGTTAAGTTGCTGAAGAAGTCAGCGATATTACTATCAGTTTATCAAATTATGATTTACCTGTAATTATCACCATTATTGCCATTGGTACCATTTTCATCATCATTGCCACTTTCTCCATTGTCCCCATTTGAGGGTTAAATGAGGAGGGTCTCCGTTAAATGATATAGAATCTTCTAGGAGCCCCTTTAGTATAACTGTAAAAGCCTGGGAACATGTGTAACAAATACAAATACATTTGCTGATTGTTGCCATTATGGCCCAAAAGGTCACCTAAGTTGATAAATTAGTACAGTCATCTCCCGATTTACCGGGCCCCGATTTACCGGGTCCCACGATTTTCCCCTAAAATTTTATCCGAATTTTGATCTAAAATTTTTTTTGTGATGAGATCGCACAAAAAGAAAAGAGTAGTGTCACGTGATACATCATATGTAACATATGGTATCATACTAAGCTCTGGAGTAATAGACCCAGTACAAACTCCAGTATTCCCAAGGCAACTGTTAAATTTTGTTGTCAAAACTATGTAATACAGTCAAACTAACACTTATTACTGATTTAAGATTGTTCCAATGTCAAAAAGACGGTATAAAGACTTATAAGAGACAATTTAAACCCAATTTCGGGCCCAAAATGGCACTCCCCCAATTTACTGGGTCCCCTGATTTACCGTGCATTTCTGCTTTCCCCCAAAAAGCCCAGTAAATCGGGGGATGACTGTATTGGAGTATTTGATCTCATGTCAGATTTTGATATTGATGTTTGTTTTTTAATAGAAACTTGGTTAAGGAAAGGTAATACTTCTAAAATTACTGAAATGAAAAACCTAGGATATAACTTATTTCAACAGTCACATCCAGGCAGAGAAGGTGGAGTAGCTATTAGGGTGGTGGAAACCACCCCAGAAAAGACACTGAACCAAAAATTTTTGAACCTTGACACTATTCTCAATCGATTTTTTGTCAAATTTTCAAGAAAATAATAAAAAAGTTGCCACCCACTAGTATGACAACATGAAGTGTGGTATACGACTCCCCTGACCCCCAGACAACACTTTTTTGCAAACGGATTGAAGCCCAAACGGAAAGAGATAGAGACTTGAAAATTTCAGACAAGGTAGATTTTATCACGTTCTGTGGCTTAGGCTATGTTAAAATACCCTCCAACTCCTTGAAGGCCTCAAAGGCCCTAATAAAGGTTAAGAAAGTATCAAAATCGGGGGTCGAATTGGAGTCCAAACGGAAAGAGATAGAGTCAAGAAAATTTCAGGTATTGTAGATTTGAGCAGGTTCTGTGACTTAGGCTATGTAAAAATTTGTTCTGAAGGCCTTTAAAGGCCTTTAAAGGCCTCTAAGGCCCTAAAAATGAAAATTTTAAACTTTGAACTAGAAGAAAAATTAGATGAGTATTTCATGAGGAATCCGAATTTGATAGTTTCCGAACAGATAAATCATCACGCCACCCCTTAAGTGACCCCTTTCAAGGCCCTTAAGGTCCCAAAATTGAAATTTTCAACTTTGAGCTAGGAGAAAAGTTTGATTGTTTCAAATTCAAAAAATTATTACTTGACCCTTTAAGTGACCCCTTATAAGGCCCCAAAATGGAAGCACATCTTCCAGGAAAACTGGAATTTGATGAAGATTTTATGGAAAATATTTATGACCCTGATGTTAGGAAGATTCAGCTTTTGCTCGGTGCTCCAGCAATGTGATCTGACACAACATATAAATTGTGCTACCCACATCAGCAATGGCATTCTAGACCTTGTCTTAACCAGAATTGGTGACAAGAACACTCTTTAAATTGAAAATGTTGAGATCACTCAGACTGTTACCACATCAGACCACTTTGTTCTGTCGTTCTCTTGTATGTTTCCCCATCATCTCTAGACAGAACAAGTTATGGCAAACTTGGTAGAAAAATAAATGACATTGACATCAAAAGTTTTAAAGCAGATATTTTGAATTCTGAACTCTGCAATATTGAATGTCTTAAAGATTGTTGCACAACAACTAACCAGTATAACCAAGTACTAAGGAATTTAATTGATAAGCATGCTCCAATGCATGAGCTCAAAGTTAATCCTCATCAAGACAAATGGGTTAACTCAGAAGTACAATCGGCTCAGAGAAAAAGACGAAAAGCTGAAAGAGATTTTAATCACATAAAGACGGAAGAATCAAGAAAAGCATATCGAATTGCCTATAAATATGCAGAAGATGTTATTAGATCTAGACGTGATTCTTACTTTTGTGGTCAATTGGAAAAAAGTCTAGACAATAAAAAGACACCTATAAAATTGTTAGTAATCTCATGGATGGTGATATCTCCAGAAGTATTTAAAGCCTAGCTCTAAACCTGATAAAGTCCTTAGTGAAGAGCTAAATATTATTTTTTTTAAAAAAGGTAGAGGATATATACTGCAACCTAGATAAAAATCTTGTAACTGACTTGAATCTGTTCAGTGAATTTTTCACGCCTTGGGGTAGAGACACATGGAATGACTTTGAACTGCTGACAGAAAATGATCTTGATGGTGTTGTTAAAGACCTTAATAAAAAAGAACATGAAGATGGTCCTATACCCGTCAAGTTTTTCTATTTTCATGCAGTGCTTAGAAGAGGTTAAACCAATAATTCTTTTCATTGTTAATGACTCTCTGAAAACTAGCATGTTCCCTGAAGCTTTAAAATCTGCATTGGTCCAGCCGTCAATCAAAGATGAAAATGGGGACAGTGACAGTTGCAGAAACTACCAACCTATTAGTAACCTACCTTTCTTGTCTAAAGTGATCAATAATGAGCCAGTTTTCACTGACTGTCATAATTACAATAAAAATTGTGTCATATTGATCACTCTATATCTTATCTATAATACATTACTTCATCAAAATTAAGCGTTGATCACACTTCATCATTATTTATTTATTTATTTATCACTTTAATCTGTTGAGATGGGCTGTATCTGCGCAGAGACGGTAACGGTGTCAAGAAAAACTGATAATGTAAGCACGCTTTGACACCAATGAGTTGAATGTGTGTTGGACGTTGGTGGTGCTTGATGTTGGGGATGAATGATGGTTGTTAGTTGAGTGCTGACACAGTTTGGTGATAGAAATGACGTAAGTGTCGTTTGGATATTTGAGCTTCCATACTTTCTGTTTGAGTTGTTAAAGGGTCTTGGGTGGGTGATGGATTTTTGTTAAGATTGGGGATGAGTTTTTGTCAGAGTCCAGCATAGAGGTCACAATCAAACAACTACATTGGCAATCTATAATTATGATCTTTTGTGCATAAAGGATAGCAAAAGTAAAATTATTTTGCTCTTCTCTATTTTAGTGCTGCTTTTGACACTGTGGATCACAGTCTCCTTCTCCAAAAACTTAGAAATAGATATGGTCTCCCTATTGAAACTGTGAACAATATTTTACAGTTTAAAAAATTGTTGAAAACCCACTTATTCAAAGAAGCATTTCCGTGACGTAAGATCTTCTGAGTCGATATAATATTACCAGTAATTTAGAGACTCATTCAAAAGTTAACTTAAATTATGATATCAAACCTGAATCACCTTAGATGGCTGGAATTAGATCTCTTAGATTTTGAATTCCTTTTAGCTATAGGGCAATGTATAAATACCTACTTATTATTATAGTGGATCCCAAATAGAGGTCTCGATGGCTAGAGAAGCCCCATGCCATCGGTGGTAAATCCCCTGATCCTGAGTCAGCTGACCTTAGGGAAAGGGTGATGGAAAAGATATATAACAGAAAATGTAAATACAGAAGTAGAGCAGAGAGTATGTACAGAGAGAGCAGGGGAATGTGTAATACAAGAAAATCACTTTGCAAGAACCTACAAAACTTTTTTTATTTTTACTATTTTTTTTCTTTTTCTAATTTTTTTCAGGAAACCCCAAAAAACGATATGCATCTATACCCACTTTTTCAAAATTGTTTAGTGGGAGGGAAATTCCCTAAACATGTAAAAAATGTTGTTTAAAAAATTATCTTGGCTCTAAGCCTTATCTTTCTGACAGCAACTGATTCTTAACTTTTGTGAAGGGGTGTTGTGGCCAATGAATCGCCATTGCCACCAAAGGAACAACTGTTGTTGTTGGCGCCATTGTCACAGATGACTCGCCATTGGTTACATTGTCACCATTAGCACCACTGGCACCATTAGAACCCAAATGATCCATTCACTTTGAGTGGTGATTGTGAAGAGAGTAACATCAAATTAGAGTTGATCCATTGGGTCCCCTATAATAGATCCAATGGTCACCAATTGCAATTACAGTTTCTGCGAATGGATAACCTCCATTGATTCCAATGGAACTCTATTTGTTCCACTGGCACCAATGGTGCCAATTTCCCCACTTACTAAACCAAATGATCCTTTAAATGAAACTGTAATCTCTTTATCAAATGACTTTAATTTGATTAGGATATCTACACATGGTTTTTCTTTTGTTTTGCTATGTTATGTCTTCTCTCATGATTTTGAATATAAAGTTTTTCAGGCGAAGTAATGGTAATCTAGACCAATGCAGAGAATTTGCTGATGCCATAAGGCGCTGCATGAACAAGAATTTTAGAAATCAGGATAACTCATCCAAGCATGTAAGGCCAAACATTGTATTATTTTATAGATGAAAAGTTCAGGGGAACTGGTTGAAAATTGTGGGCTATAGATAATAAGATGTTTACTTGCAAATGTGACATATACACCCCCAAACTAACGGCTCTTCTTTCAGATACCTGTAAGAACACAGCAATTTTTGAGATTACCTCAGATGTTAAACAGAATGAGACATCTCAAATGAACATTTTTAAAAAGCCGCCAAGAACTGTCTCAAGTGGGTCAATTTGACACATCTGACACAACTAAAATATGTTCAATTCAATTCAATTCAATTCAATTCAAATATTTGTATGCAGAATCGAACTGAACTTGATTTTTGAGAATATATGAAATTAGTTTTATTGAGTTGTTGGAAGCTGTGCTACCTTAGCATTTTTTTGTGGCTTCAAAAATTGCAGGTAAACTATTGTAATTTGTGATTTGCTTTGTGTGTTTAAATCCATCCATCATGCATATTCTAAATTTTTGCCATTTTCCTTTTATAACTGAAATACAGCTTGTCGATAAATTTATTGGCGAAAGAAAAAATTTTTTAGTTTTCATTTACAATTAAATTGCAGATCCAAACATTTATTGAACTTATTCAGTTAATGATGTAATAAGATGACAGAGAAAGTGCCCCGAGAACAACTAGTAGCGGAGGAGATTCTAAAGGAACACAATGTTACACGATACCAGCCCGGGGTTGTCAGCTATATGATGGACTATGTTTACTGCTATTTGCAGACAGTTCTGGAGGATGCCAAGATTTACTCGGAACATGCCAACAAAAGGCATGTGGATCTGGAGGACCTACAACTAGCAGTGAACTTGACCCTGGATAAGACCCACAACACAGTGCCCAGTAAAGAGTTTTTATTGAAGTTAGCCAAGGAGAAGAACAGTCAGCCTCTCCCGCCACTCCCTGAAGGACGATGTGGCATCAGACTGCCTCCTGACAGACTCTGTCTGACCAACCCCACTATTTCTATCAAAAACAATCAGAAACCTCCTGAACCGTACAGAAACTTCAGCTCAAGTTTTGGAATTAAAGCAGAAGCAGCACAACCACCAGCTAGACCAGTTAACCCATACACTTCTTTTACTCGTCAGTTCCAGGAGACAGAGAAGGTTGGTTTCCATCAGAAACACTACAGCGGACAAGTATATGGTAAACGCAAACATGATCAGATGGACATAGATGACTATGATATATGAAATGAATTAGAGATGTGCTCACCTGCGAGAATTAAGTGTTGAATTAAAACAACGATTTCTAGGAAATCATTACATTTCATGTTTTTGGATATTATTGAAAACATTCATTAACATGAATGTGCATTGTGCAAGACTGACTCTGCAACCACTTATAACACATATATAAAAACAGCAATTATACATTTTATGTTGAAATCAAGAATTGCGGCTGCTTTCATTGTGTCAGGCGGCTGCTGAATTTCCCGTATCACGCCGTCGCTAATTTTCATTAAATTTCGCCGAATCAGACGCGCGAATCAACGCAGCAGTTTGATGCAGCCACGATTGAAAAATTCCACGCTGCATGCGCAAAGTTTAGACACAATCGTCGTTCTTTTCATCGCTTATTTCTTAACTCAGCTCTGCATGACGTCGTCATTATTGAATTGTATGTGCTACCTTCATAATTTATTCATACTGCGTTGTGTTTATGCTTATGGCGTGAATTAGTCGTTAAAAGGGTTTGTTCGGAGTTGAGATTAAAATCGGGCTTATAGGTTCATTTCTTAAATCTATACGTTTATTTCTTTAATCTTTACGTTCATTTCTTTAATCTGTCATCCGTCATTAGACAAATTACTCAATAAAACGTAACTTTAAAAGAATTATGATCGTACTCTATTTTTCTTTTTTTCTTTTTCTTGTTGTTCTTGTTTGATCATACATCTTGTTTTAGTTGTTGCAAGGCAATTATGTAAACATTTCATGATGTGGAATACATTCTGCAGCCTGAGGCAGTTAATACCTATAATTGTAATCGCATACATAATTAAGTTTGATAAAGGAGCGTTTGCGCAGACGCACGGACAGACGGACGGACACTTTTTGAGCTAATATTACAAAATTACACTGTCGATCGCCAACCCTTGTTTTGTTCTTTTTGTGCACGTGCACAAAACGTATCAAAACAATCTTGCCATTTGGGCCCAAATGGCAAGATTCGGCAAAAAATCAGCCATATGTAAAGAAAAACAGAATGAACCCATAAAAATCAATTAAACTTTGATCAAGTTCGGAAATGTTCAATTATTTGTCTTTCCTAAATCCTCTCACTGTCATGAGGGTGGTTTTAAGCAGTTAAAACCAAAGCTTTCATCTGATATAGCCCATAACAATCGCATAGGACTGTTCCAGTTTTGTTGAATACTTTGGGCCAGTCTCTTTAGGACTTTAGGAACACAGTCGCTTCGGGAGCAATCCCACTTATAACTGTTTGATCTAAATCTTGTGGCAAATTAGTACATATCATATGTCATATTACAATTATCAATTTGTGTGCCAATTTGCTGCAAAAATATTTATATTTGAAAATAGTTTCAGGCTCCTCGTCTTTATATAAACTCGATCTGTGATAGCTAATAATACAAAAAATTGTCTGAATAATGCTGAAAATGATTAAAAAACCAGGATTTCTTAAAAAGTGAGTTGATATACCAGCATTTAACGTTTCTGAACCATAGGATGTTCTCTTATTCCCAGTCCCCTACAACAAAGAAGCTGCTGGGTTGGAAACAGGGAGATGAGGAGGAAAAGTGGGCAAGTAAAGGTAAATATAGTAACAAGTATAGTAACTAAAGTAACAGGTGTGGTAAAGTGTAATAAAAATAGTTTTCAGTATAGTCACCATAGTAACCAATACAGTAACCACAGTAACCTGTATGGTAACCTTAGTTACCAGTATTGTAACCGATTACGAGACTACAGATTAATGACAAAGCATATAAATGACATTTCTTCTCAGCGGTAAATGACATTTTTTCTCAGCGGTAGAAGCTCTGGAAAAGAAGTTGAAGAAGAAAAAAGGAATGTTAGAGGAGTTGGAACGTGCGCTGTCTTGTCCTAACATTAGGACTGAGTGTGTTACCATTCCTCGCAGTCTGGACGGCAGACTACAGGTCAGAAGTAATAACACTAAACTATCACTAAATTATTACTAAACTATATCTAAACTATATCTAAACTATATCTAAACCATATCTAAACTATATCTAAACTACTATACAACCAAATAAACTAATTTACCCAAACTATACCCAAACTATAACTTACCTATAACTGAACTATGATTAGACTATAAATAAACTATTACCAAACTGTAACTATAACTAAACTGTAACTTTTTGTTGTGTTGTGTTTAGCAATACAATAAATGATTCTAGCTGATAGGGCCACAAGTCACTACCTTTATCTTTATTGTTTACCCTTAACCTCTTTCCAACCGTCTATTAGATGGAAAAATGTGCTATGTATCTGAGTAATCCGCCCCACTGTCTAAGCGAAGACCAACAGCACGTACCCAATTTACTTATTAAAAATTTCAGTCCTGTAGATAAATATGTAAACAATCGGGCTTTTCAACAGTGTGTCCTTTTTTATTATTCACCGGTTGAGTAAAACGTGCACATTCTATCGTATTGCATCACCCTTTTTCGTATTACATCGCACCCTTTTGGACAGTTTGGGATAGAAGGCAATGTACTTAAGTGGTTCACGTCATATCTTAACAACCGATCTTTCTCTGTGAGCATTGGTAAGTCTAGGTCTAAGAGATGTTTTCTACGCATTGGTGTACCACAAGGTTCCATATTGGGTCCAATACTCTTTATCTTGTATACTAAAGGACTTGAAAGGATTGCAAGAAAACATGGTTTTTGGATCCATTTGTATGCAGATGATACACAGCTGTATATTGAATTCAATCCATTGTCCCAACACTTTATGGATATTGAAACCAAAATCATAGAATGCCTAAATGAAGTAAAAAACTGGATGATACAAAACAAATTACAGCTTAATCAGAACAAGACGGAAACATTAGTGGTCCAGACCAGAAATAACTTTGAATCGTGGTCAGTAGACAGGATGTCCTTGGGTGACGAGAATCAATCACACCTTCTGCAGTTA